>JANKYE010711921.1:0-10273 GCA_032467995.1 Erythroxylum dillonii | reverse complement strand
TTTATTTAATAAAATTTATTATATTTTATTTAATATATTAAATTAATCACAGTCGGTATTAAGAAGAATTATTAATACATATTATGTAGTATTTATTTATTAGTTCACGTTCCATCCTAAACTCTTTAAATTGGAAGTTGTTTATTTTCACTATTTAGGATGGAATGGAACGTAATATGAAATCATCCGTTTTCATTCTATTACATTCCATTCTATTATGAAATTCTTAACCAAATGATAGAAGTGTGTTACATTCCACCCCTTTCCATCCCTAACCCCTCAACCAACTCTCAAACAAATCAAAAATAATATTTAGCTGCGTAAATGGTAGTAAACAGTATTTTCTTCAAGTAGGGTACGTCTGATTTGTCATTCTTGATAAAAAAGTGAGCTCACCTTTATATGTAAATTGGACAGATTTTTAATTTGAACTTACTTTTCTATAATTATTTATTAAGTTGAATTTAAGCTCTATTTAAGTTTATTTTTAAAATTTTAATTAGTTACAAATTTTTTAAAATTAAATTTGAGTTATTTTTACTCCAATCGCTTCACTTTTTGTCAAAGACCGCGAAGCTGTTATATGTTTTTTTTATAGCATTGCCATTGATCCTCTTGTCATTAGATCACCTGAATTTTGCTAAATAAATAGTTAGGCTAGTTGAAGAGGATTTATTCTCACATTGACTTTAGGCTAAATCTTTGTTGTTGTTTTTTTTAAATATATGTTAAATAAATCGACAAAAGGTGTCACAAATGTCTTTTCTAGGTCTTTGTTGGATTAAATTTAATTCATTTATCTAAATTATTTAAAAAGACTACATCACACATTATTTATTCTTAAGACTACATCACACATTATTTATTCTTAATTCTTTTAAATTAAATTAAATTTATTCTTCTATAATTGTTCTATAATATTAAAACAGCCAGCAATAATTAGTTAGATAGCTAGAAATTATAACCCAAGAGATAGAATAATATCAAGAAGAAAGCATTAGCACAGAATAGTCAAGTATAGAGTGAGAAGGAACGTCAGGCATCTAATGAGATATGGTTGAAAGACTTGGTTATGCTCTAACCATTGGTAACGAAGATGAAAAGGCCTTCCAAAAGACTAGGAAAAGTCAAGAGAAAGATAAATGGAGCTATCATATAAAAGATGTAAAGTTTTACGATATTGCAATATTGATTGCATCTGGTTAAATTTTATTGGAAAAGTTTCATATTTTTAACGATGCAATTGACGTATTGAAACTTTTTGATACTTTTTGATGACTGTCGGAAAGTTTGCACTCTGGATGCACACAGAGTGGATAAGCTGGATCGTTGGGTCTCATGGAAGTTTCCTCTTGCTGGTTATATTAAAGTTAATGTTGATGGCAGTTCCTATGACAATCCTAGCAAAGCAAGATTTGGTGGTCTAGCACGGAATGAGTTTGGGCACTGGCTCTTTGGTTTCTCAGGTTTCATTGGTTGTGCTACCAATATGCTGGCAGAGCTTCAGGCTATCTACCATGGGTTGACTTTAGCGTGGACTTGTGGCTACAAACAGATTTTGCTAGAATCGGATTCGTTGGAAGCTATCAAGTTAGTTACCCAAGAATGCCCTCCATCTCACCCTTATTTGACAGTTGTTGAGGATATTTTGTTTTATTTAAGAAAGGACTGGGCCTATTCTATTGCCCATACTTGAAGAGAAGGTAACCAATGCGCTGATTATCTAGCGAAATTAGGCTCTTCATTTTCGCAGAATTGGCATCTGTGGGAGATGCCTACTCCAGGTATTCGCCCCTTTCTACATAATGATGCTTTGTCCTTGTTTTTGTTTATCCTCTTCACCAAAAAAAAAAAAAAAGGTCCATAGGATTTTGTGTAGGCATAAAGTACTTCTTGGCTAAACATTGGAGTCAATGTAGGACACATTGAATTATGTAAAATAGAATTTTGGTGACCTTAAGATTTTGTTGAAATAGAATATCAAGGTTTGTGACCTTTGCAACTAGTTCTCTCATTTCTGGTTGTACGCTTTTCGCTCCTTTGTGATACGAGGACGAGACAAAAAGACAATATTAATTATATGTTGCTCACATCGTATAGTACACACCAAAAATCTGTGTCCTAGTTGCCTATGCTGAAGTAACTCCGAGTCAGAGAGGCTATGTCTGCTTTTCGATAGCAGATACCGTCTGCTATTAGTTACAACCTATCAAGTTCTTCAAAAGAATAAACAAGTGCCAAACATTTGAATCTACAGTTTTCCATATTTCTTGGGAATGAAGTGAAAAGAAGCTAAAGAATTTCATGTTCACCTATGAAAATTTATATTTCAAGAAGCTAAAGAATTTCAAGTTCACCTATGAAAATCAATATTTCAAACGACAATTATAGAGTCTTTCTTAATGATATCTCAGAAAGACTTGCAATTTCCAGTTGCAATTCTATAACAGTAGCAAACATGGGTTATAAAGATGGTTAAACTTTGTGATACGGTAATTGTCTATTCTTAATTTTGTATATAAGTAAAAGAAACGCTATGACAAAAAGTGATTCTCTCTTTTCGTATGCTTTGTGCATGAGTTCGTTCCTACCTAAATCTTAGAGTTTATCAATCTTTTGCTATGGAGTCTGATTTTAATCATCTTTCTCTTTCGGATGAGAAGAATCGGGAACTGATTATCAAGCATCCTGAATCGTCTGCACCGGTGTCATATGAGTTCTGTTTGGTCGGTATGTTTCTAACATACAATCGAATTAATTTTCAATCGATGGGAGAAGTGATGACGGATCTCTGGCATCCATTGGGGGTATTTCGATTTTTGATTTGGGAGCAAAACGATATCTGTTCAGGTTCTTTAACACCGTTGATCTCGAACGTGTTATTTTGGGGGCTCTTTGGTTGTTTACTAAGCATATTCTGGTTTTTAGCACGATAAAATCATGGGAAGGTCCCCTTCTTATTCCGCTGCTGCATGTTGATGTCTGGGTTGAGGTTTGTGATTTGAAGCCAGGGTTTATGAATGAAGAAGTGGCGTCTTCATTGGGTAATTTTATTGCCTCTTTCTTAGAGTATGATACTACTCACCTTAATATTGATGGGGAGGATTCGTTCATGAAACTTAAGGTTCGTATGGACATTCGAAACTCTCTGAAGAGGAAGAAGAAATTAGTTGATTTTGCTGGCAATCCTTTCTATGTCACGTTTAGATGTCAGAGGATTCAGATTTTTTGTTACTTCTGTGGCAAGTTGGGCTATACTGATTCTTTCTGTGATCTCCTCCTCCATCACAAGAAGGAAGACCTGAAATCTCTTTGGAGGTTATTCCTCGTCGAAATAATCGCCCGTCGAGCTCTTGGTTGAGATTCAGAATTGATGGAACAAGATTGCAATTAGGACCTAAAATCGCGGGAACAAATCTGGAAAATAAATTGCCATCCTAGCTTTTTCTCAATTCCTTCCTAGGAGCAAATTTGAATATGGATGGGAGGGAATCAGATGCGGGTAGTATGGATGTGGACAAGAATAGTGAGGGTTAGCAGATTTCAAATGTGCTTAGTGAAGATGATCCAATAGACGAACATGATGGGAAAAAAAGAGTCATGTTCAAAACCAACTCTGTTACTGTTTCTAACTCCAAGGATTCGGTAACAAGTAATACTTCTAGACTAACGGTCAAACTTGCTCAACAGTTCGACCGAAAATCATGAAGATCATTCGTTGGAACTGCAGAGGTGTGGGGAATCCTTTTGCGGTTCGTGCTCTTAAGGAGCTTGTTCGAAGTTATAGACCGACAGTATTGTTTTTGATGGAAACTAAAGTACATGGTGTGCGAATGGAAGAGTTACGTAGTCAGCTTAGATTTACAAATTGTTTTTTCTGTAGATAGTATTGGGATTGGAGGCGGTCTTTCTATTTTGTGGTCGACTAATATTCAGCTTCAGATCTTAGGTTACTCTTCAAATTTTATTGATTGTGTGATTGAAACTGGTAATGAACAGTGGCGACTGACTGGCTTTTATGGCTTTCTGGAAAGTATTAAAAGACAAGCTTTTTGAAGCTTATTAAGAGCTTTGGCAGTAAGGAGCCAGCTTCCTTGGTTATGTTGTGGTGATTTTAACGACATTGCTGCTTCGTATGAAAAAATTGGGTGGTCCTCCTCAGCCTTCTCATTTAATTTCTGGCTTCCGAGATGCATTGCGTGATGCTCATCCTTCTGATATTATGCATATGGGTTCGTCTTTCTCATACACTTACAGGGAAGGCTCTACATCTTGTGTCAAGGAGAAGCTTGAAAGAGCTTGTTCTAATACCGAGTGGAGTTCTTTATTTACGGTTGCTATTTGTTCAGTCCTAGTTGCTCCAGTTTCAGACCATTGTCCATTATTGATTGAAATTGCTAGACCAGGTTCAGGTGGGATTCACTAGCTGTTTTGATTTGACAATTCTTGGCTATTTGAGCCTGATCTTCGTGAGGTGGTTGATAGAGCTTGGTCTGATGAGGCTGATTAAAATTTTCCAGATTGAATGACTTCGGTTGTGGATAAAATACAGTTATGAGGTAAGCAGAGGAATCGATTAAGGTGAGCTCTAAAAGAAACGATTAAAAGAAGGTTAGGAGCAGAACAAAATACTTTGGATATAGCAAAGGAGCGACACTTAAAAGAACAATGGACTGTAATTTTAGAGGAGGAGGAAGTGAGATTAAAGCAGCAAGCTAAAGCGTTCTGGTTTTGGGATGAAGACAAAAATACCAAATACTTCCATAATAGTATCAAAGCCCGAAGAAAGAGGAATCGGATCATCAGCTTAACAGATGACACTAGTTGGTTACAACGGATGAACATGCTATTTGCAGTTTGGTTCAGAATTATTTTACTACTCTTTTTCAAGCCGTCGCATCATGTAGCCGCAATGTGATTCGGCTAGTTAGACCTTTGGTAGCCACATCAAATAATGTTGCACTTACAACACCATTTTCGGATGATGAGTTCAAAGCTGCCCTCTTTTAGATGGATCCTAACAAAGCACTGGTCCAGATGGTTTGAACCTTGCTTTCTTCCAAAACTATTGGAGCATTCTAGGTGGTGACATATCTAGTGCTTGTCGTGATTGGCTTCACCGAGATACCCTTCCTAGTTCTTTGGCCAATACTCTTATTGTCTTAATTCCAAAATGTGACAATCTTTTGCATGTTCAAGAATTTAGACCAATTGTGTTATGCAATGTGCTTTACAAGACATTTTCTAAAGCATTAGCCAATCGTTTGAAGCTTCTTTTGCCTAACATTATCTCTTTGAACCAATCTACTTTTGTTTATGGAAGATTAATTACGGATAATTTTATTGTGACTTTTGAGACTTTACATGGTTTGAAACAACGATGTAGAGGAAATTTTGGATCTTGTGCACTAAAGATTGATATTACAAAAGCCTATGACAAGGTCAGTTGGAAAATTTTGTTTGATATGTTGACAGCTTTGGGGTTTTCTGTTGTTTAGGTTTAATGGATGCAAATATAACTAACATTAGCTATCTGATTTTGGTTAATGGCAAAGAGGTGGGCCCTATTGTTCCGAGTCGGGGGTTGAGGCAAGGTGATTCTATCTCTCCCTATTTGTTTCTGATTATTGCAGAGGGACTATCACTTTTAATAAAAGATGGTGAAAGGTGTTGGGTGATTCATAGTTGTCGAACAAGGTTGGGTTGTCCCAGGATATCACATTTATTTTTTTTAGAAGCTTTCGGTCAGTCTATCAATTTTGTTAAGTCTAGTATTCTTTTTAGCCCATGTGTTGCATAGGATGCTAAGGATGCCATTTCTGATTTACTTGGAGTACACTTACCTTTGGGTAATAGTAACTATTTAGCCTACCATTTCTAATTGGAAGGAGTAAGCAGCAGATTTTCTCTTTTCTTAAAGACAGGGTCTGGAAGCTTATAAATAATTGGAACAACCGCTTTTTGTCTAAGACGGGTAGGGAGATCTTAATCAAGGCTGCCATTCAGGCTATTCCAACATATTGCATAAATGTCTTTCTTCTCCCAGTCGCTATTTGTCATGAGTTACATGTTCTTATGAACAAATTTTGGTGGGGTGGTTATAGGGAAGGTGGTAGAGGTATCAATTGGTTGTCATGGGATCGTATGTGTTATAAGAAGTCATTAGGTGGTATGGGTTTTAGAGACCTCCAATGTTTTAACACTGCTCTTTTGGGGAAACAAGGGTGGAGATTTATCTGTTGACACTAACATTCTTTCACATCAAGTTCTCAAAACTAAATATTTCCCTCGTGGGAATTTTTTAACAGCTAAGTTGGGTTCCAACTATAGCTTAGTTTGGAAAAGTGTATTGTTTACTCAAAAAGTGTTGTTAAGGGGGGTGAGGTGGAGGGTAGGAGATGGCCAAAGTATCTATGTTAATCGAGATCCTTGGATTCCGGAGGAGGTGGGCTTTTGTCTAGAAGAAGGTCCTATGGCAATTCATAATGCTATGAGGGTATGTGGCTTATTCATAAATGGGGTGAGAAGATGGGACCGTGAGAAGTTGCTTTCTTTTTTCAGTATTGATGATATGAATGCTATCCTAAGTATTCCACTGAGCATTAGCCCCAAACCGGGTAAAATCATGTGGACTTGTGATAAAACAGGGATTTATTCGATTAAAATTTCTTATTATGAGGCTCTTGAAGTTTTGGGTGGTAGTGGGCAACATTTGCATGGGGTAGTATGGAGGAAAACATGGTCTCTTGATGTACCTCCAAAAGTTCGTGATTTTCTATGGCGATGTTGTAGTGGAGTGTTACAAACTAAAGATAATTTGCAACGAAGAGGGGTGGATGTTGACTTGAAATGCTTGTTTTGCAATGAAAATGAATCCTTGAAGCATGTGCTCCTTGAATATCCTATGGCTATGGAGTTATGGCATTGGCGGGATTATTTCTAATGTCCTCTATGTCATCTTTTCAGGACCATCACAGGAGCGTCTTAGACCATAGACAAGCTCCAATTTTTCGGCGTCTTAGCTTCTTCGACTTGTGTACTATGTGGCTCTTCTACAAAGACACACGCTCACCTTTTTTCCAGTGCCTATTCGTTGTCGTAGTTTGGGGTTCCATTGCAACGAAGACCCAAACTGCTTGGCCTTCGATATCCTAGGTTCCTCTTCTTCAGTGGGCTTGCAACCATCTCTGCTGGCTTAAGGATTACCGACACCTACTCTCACGGTTAGTACTCTCAACCACTGTCTACTTTCTTTGGTCTGAGACTAATAACAGCATGTTTAGTAGGCGACAACGATCCACCCGCGAGATTATTGAGGACACCATTGAGCTTATCCGTTCTCGACTTCTCGGCCATGAGACTCGTCTACAAATACCTATTTTTCAGTGGCATATTTGGAGGCTGTCCCCACAGTTGATTTGATTTGTATCGAGCGTCGTCTATGGCCTTTTGTTTTGTTTTGAGAGCCGTCTATGGCTTCTTTGTTATGTTTTGCGAGCCGCCTGTCGCTTATTTGTTTTGTTTTGAGTGCCGCCTGTGGCTATTTGTTTTACTTTGTATATAGCTCTCTTTCTTGTATGAACCCTCCTTTTTATTAATATATATAAAGTTACTTTCTTCAAAAAAAAATCTTTTCAGGACCTTTTTGCCCATGTTATTGAGACAGCAGGAACAGATCGTGCTGCTAGAGTTGGTATTCAAGCATGTAAGCTATTGTCAGCAAGGAACGAAAAACTATGGAATGATAAATGGGTAACGCCACAACAAATTCATGTTCAAGCTAATTCTTATTACTCGGACTTCAAGGAGCTGCTACCCATCGGGGTTCCTTATGCTGCTGGTCCCAGTTTGCCGCTGATTTTTCAGCTAACAACAGCAACGACACCGTCCTCTAGCTGTTTGGCATTCATTGATGGCTCGATTTTTGCTGATGCTAGCTTTCTTGGTTTTGGCGTTTTGTAAGGCTGTTTTTCTTTGGCAATTTCTGGTTATGATGAAGGCAAGGAGGTGCTGAGATTGTGGAGGCTGTTCGTCAGTGCTTGTTATTTGCTCGTGATGATATGCTACAAGTTGGTTCTATTTTTACTGATAGTCAACTCCTTGTAAATGCTTTGAATTCTAGTTCTTTGGATAATTCTTATTTTGGTCTTATAATTTCGGATTGTAAGGATATTTTATATACTAGGGACAAATCTCTGTCTCTTGGATTATGCGTTCGAGGAATAGGGGTGCCATTCTCTTACTAGGGGATCTATTCTCCATAGTCGCTTTCATGTTTGGGTCGACATGCCTAATTGTATCTTAGATCATTATTCCTCGCGATATATATCATTATTCCTCGAGTTAATATATCATTCTCTCTTTCAAAACAAAAAGGAAAAAGATAGTTAAACTTTATAACAGTAGCAAACACGGGTTAGAAATATATAACAGAAAATAACAGTAGCAAACATAGGTTATATTTTTATAAATCTATATTTCAAACGACAATTGGAAATATATAACAGTAGCAAACATGGGTTAGAAAAAAAAAATATTTCAAACGACAATTATAGAGTCTTTCTTAATGGTGTGATAGTGGTTAAACTTGAGCTTGTAAATGAGCTGGGGCAATGTCTTTTTTTTTTCCTGATGCATATTTTAAGACGATTAAAAAAAAATCTACCATCTGATTGTTGTGTAAGACCTTTTAATTAATGGGAAACTCTGCAACTTATCAGTATTCTGATTGATTTTTCCCATCTCTTGTTGTCTCCAGGTACACCTTGTATCACTGACTGTGTAATGGCAGAGCTTGAGAAGCTAGGCCACAAATACCGTGTGGCTCTGAGGTACAAATAACCCTTGGTTTTTTAATATAGATTTGACGTTCTTAGCATACTTTGTGTTTTTCTCTTAAGAAGCTTATCTTATGCTCTTAAAATGCATGGCTGGTTCCGAATTGATCTCAATTTGCATTTTGATGCGACCATCTCAACTGATTATTGGTAATGATTTTCGATTTCCAGTTAATGGACATCAACTGATTCCTTGTTTCCTTTTGACAGGATTGCGAAGGATCCGCTGTTTGAGAGGCTACCCTGTATTCATAAAGGGACCTATGCTGATGACTGTGTAGTTGATAGGGTCACTCAGGTGGATATTTCACACGCATCCTATTTTCTACTCTCTCTTAATAAGAATGGACTTAGCAATATAAAGGGACCTGTCTGTAGTTTTTCTAACCGCGATATTCTTTTAGTGACATTGCTTCCTTGTTATGGTAACAGCACAAATGCTTCATTGTTGCTACATGTGATCGAGATTTAAAGGGAAGGATATGGAAGGTAAGTTTGAGACAGATGCTTCTTGCAGCATTGTGTATCAAAATGTGTTTATTCATAACTTTGATTATCTACTTACAGGTTCCTACTGTGCCAATAATGTACATTACGAAACATAAGTACTCAATTGAGCGGTTACCTGAAGCAACAGTTGGAGGAGGTAAGCAGCTTTTGGTTAATCATAGACGGAAGTGGCAACCTTACTTTGAAAATGCTCGTGTTCTACATAAAGCGGGTTGGTCTTGTACTTTCAAACTCTTTCTCTCTTCTCTTTATTTTACAGCAACATACTTGCTACTGTAATATTAGAGCCTTGAATCCTAGAATACTCAAACCGGCACTACAAGAAAAGTAGGAATTAGCGACAGAAAATTACCGACGGATCATAAAGCGTAGCAAATTAGCCACGGAACACTTATTTCCGTCGCTAAAATCGACGTGAAAAAAATTTATTTAGCAACAGTTATCATTTCCGTCGCTAAAATTAGAGGGAAACCGTCCTAGCAAAATTAGCGATGGACTTTAGGGACGGTAAAAGTTCCGGTCGGTAATTGCGTAGCAAATTAGTGACGGAAAACCTATTTCCGTCGCCAAAATCGACATGAAAAAAATTTGTTTAACGACGGTTATCATTTCCGTCGCTAAAATTGGAGGGAAACTACCCTGGCAAAATTAGCAACGGAGTTTAGGGACGGTAAAAGGCTCCGTCGGTACTTGCACTCAAATTAGCGACGGAAAACTTATTTCCGTGGCTAAAATCGGAGGGAATTTTAATATTTAAAGGCGGGAATTAAAGGCGGTATAATAAAATTTAGAATTACCGACGGACATTTCCGTCAGTAATTCCGTCGGTAAATCACGTTTAAAACACCCGAACACCCCTCCCCCCCCTCTGGTTCATCTTTTTCATTCCCCCTTTTGGTTCCTCTCCCATCTGGTGAGTTCCTTTT
>JANKYE010711913.1:0-10273 GCA_032467995.1 Erythroxylum dillonii | reverse complement strand
TCTTAACCAATTCTATATATTTTATTATTATCAAAACATAAGTAGGATTAATTTGTCAACCACCATTTGTCCAACAACTTTTCCTATAGTCAACGTATGGACAAAAGTGCAATGGGGGAAAAAGGGCCTAGAAAATGTAATGATATAGGAGGATGGTACAATACTCTTTAAATTTTCTGATGGAACAAACCTCAATGAGATTATAGAGCAAGGACCCTAGCATGTTGGTGATCAGCCACTCTTCATTCAAAAATGGTGGTCGAGTATGGAGCTTGACAAAGAAAAAATTGATGCACTACCATTGTGGGTTAATTTTCATAATCTACCAATGGAATTTTGGACCATTAAAAGCCTAAGTTTCTTGGCAAGCTCTGTTGGAAAACCAATTTGTATGGATACACAAACAGCTAATGTAGAGAGAATTTGTTATGTAAAGACATGTATTGAAGTTCAGAAAAAATTATCCTCTACTTGATATCTTACAGCTTAGTGAATTTGGTGAATAATCACCTATCTTAGGAAGCCTAGTGGTTCTAAAAAAAATGGGGGTACTATTAGTGAGTTTTTTAAAACGGGTTGGCAGGATTAATTATTAGAATTTGAGATTAGAAATACATCTTTGGCAGAAGATAAAGTCATAACAACTAATATTAGAGGTGAAGAGGTTATAAATAATGTTTGCTCGAATAACTCTTAAATTCTTGTTGAAATTGAGGATTTACCTCGGATAGCAAGTGAAGAAACAAGAGTAGGAGGTATGGAACCTTTGGGAATGACAGATACACACAATTCTACACTTTTGGCATCTCCTAGTCAAAATTCTAAATCAAGAGCTAGATTAGAACAAAGTGCCCTAGAGGAAACTAGTGATGTGAAAAAGGAGACAACTAATGAGAAAAAGGACATGGCTTATGCAATGGGTAATGAAGGTGTTACTGAAGAAACTAAGCCTGATTCTGCTATCAATGATTCAGTAATTGTAACTTCAAAATAAGAAGAAACTAGTGAATTCAAATTGCTTAATAACAACCCCATAAGATAGTCAAATAGAAGGAAGGGGAAACAAAACAATAAGAAAAAAGGGATCCCCCCATCAATGTCAATCCTTATTTAGAATGCTAGAGGGGTAAATGAACCTTATAAAAAATCTATAGTTAAAGAAGTTATGAAGGATAAGGAGCCTTGTTTGTTGGGACTTTTGGAAACTAGAATAAAGGAGCCACCAAATTTATTTAGTTCTAAGTTTTCAGAAGCTAATTAGGAGATCTTCTCTAATCATAACTTACACTACAATGGTCGAATCATTTGTTTATACAACTCTGATGCAATTCGAGTACAAGTGATGTACTAGCCAATACTTCCTAACTCCTTTGTCCACTTCGATGAGAATCTAATGTTTTATCATTCTTATATGCTAATACAAAAGCTAGTTGAAAGAACAACAAGGGAACTCCTTTTAGATTTTCAATGGTATCTCTCAGATAGAAGGGTTCATAACTATTATTAGTAGATGTTGGAACCACAATGTAAAGGGTTATAATTCCTATCAAATTATGAAGAAATTGAAAATGGTGAAGAGAGAACTCAATAACTTTATGCTTGATAGGAATTAAAATCTAAATACGTTTAGGGAGAAACTAACTCGAGCTCAAAAAGCCTGTTTGACTCTCCATATAATGTAGACCTGAGATTGGTAGAGATTAAGAGACTGCAAGAATATTAAGAAGTACTTAGGCTCCACAATTCAATTCTTAAACAGTAAGCTAGAATAAACTAGATGAAGGATAGAGACTCCAACACAAGGTTCTTCCATTCCACTTTACTTGCGAGGAGAAATGTTAACAAAATTTTAGTATTACGACACTCAAATTACTTGGAATACACAAATCATAATGAATTGCAAGAGCTAGCCAAGAACTACAACCTAAATCTGATGGGCCGTAATAATGTTGTTACTCTAAGCCAGAATGTGCAGCAGTTATTTAACATAGCAGGTTATAACACTGCACAAAATAACTAGACCTAAAACTATAGCAATTATAAATTTAGGTCGATCCCATAGAGATTAAATCCAATTACTTTCCTAACTTATCTATATATGTAAAAAAGGGGGGTCCAGGTTTGATGCAAATTAGAAAACAATGTAACAGTGAATATATAAAATCAACTCAAGTTAAATAGTAGAAAAGTGAGAAAATTTATGAATAGGTTGAAATCTGATTCTTTGGTTTAATCTCAGACTACGCATAATTTCACATACGTCAATGCATTATCATCTTCACACCTCTCTTTAGACTACTAATCGTGAATTAACAACAAGCTCTGTTGCTCTCAGTTTTTCATTAGTTCATAGTTAATTAAGAAGAGCCTGTTAATTAACCCTAATTATCAGATAACCTAGAATAAGGTCTCTTAGTTTAATTGAACAGTTGCATTATGAGTAAGAAAAATGGATCAATGTAAGCCATAACTGCACAAGCTCAGGTTATTTAACTTATGCTACGTTATCCCTAATGATTTAATACCATTAGTTGCCACGTACGACTTCAAACACGACAATTACATATCGTATTAAAGTTCTAGCAATGGTTTTCATTAAAACAATCTAATAGAGCATTAAGACCATTCTTACACAATCCTAATTAATGAACACAAGATAATGTAAACAATCCAAAAAGAGGGAAAGAATACGATACATAAAGATGATACACTTAAATGTGCTCCTCAATGTTGACTTCACCTCCGAATTGGCTTTAGAAAGGTTAGCCCTCCACCTTCTCCATCAATCTCCAAGAAATAGCCATGAATTGCCTTTTTCTTATCAAAAACTTAAATAGAATAAACAAATATTGATTCTATCCAAGTCTCCTCATTATCTTCACAAAACAATGCTTTTATACTAAAAAACTAGGTTTACAGGTAGAGAGGTGACAACTCATAGGCATGACATACCTGTGAGTTATGGACATGACATTGAGTGTCACACCTATGACAATACATTACAACCATGACAAACTTGTCATGGCGTGACAACACTCTCGTGCAACCATGACTTATTTGTCATGGTCGTGAGATGTATCTCAAGGCACAACAATATGTCACTGTTCATTATTTTTGGCATTTTCATGTCTCCTCTTATTCTAATCCTTGTCCTTATTCCATGAAGACAATTGGGTGTGAATCTCAAAAAGATGGCTCAACAAGTATGCTTTCGGCTCACTTTAGTTATGCTTGCAAATTGTACCTAAAATCAAATATGAACTAAAGTGAGTATCTTAAGCATTTTATAACATTAATTACTAAGTTTCATGGATTAAATGTATTAATAATCCCCCACACTTAGCTTTTGATTGTCCTCAGGAAAATCATCAAATTGAAGTCACAAACCAAAACACTTACTCATTTTCCATATTTCCCAAGAATAGATAGTTATAAACAAAGATGAAAAACTTTCAAAAACTATAGCAAGAACTCAACATTTAATGTTTCTACTAATGATCAATCAACATTCATCACCCTTAGAAACTGAGCAATCTAGAGGTATACTTGAACAAAATGTGTTTAAATAAGATAAATTCATAAGTACACTAAAACACCATTCATGATCATGACATTCCACAACTTTGCATATCATTTCATTTCTCCACCACTAAGAGTCACATGCATAGTCATGAATCAAAGGACTTTTCTAAGGTTGCAATGTGGGAAAAGGTAAGCGGAGGTGTATTTTGGGTAATGTAGCATAAAAGCCATCAAGCTAGTGAAGCAAAAGTAACACTCAATGAAACATTAAGCGCATAAGCTAACATTCATTCAAAAATGGGTACCATTAGCTATGATGAATGCAACAATTATATTTCACAACTCAAATTCAAGCTCTCACACCATAAACGTTATGAAGCATAATATATTAGAAGGAATCACTTGTAAAAATCGTTGATATCAATACATTGAACCTATAAGGAGTGATCCTTCCAAAACATCATCTCCCTCATATGCAACATACTCAAATCATCTATTCAATACAACTTTAGGAGGAGAAACCAATCATGAACAACTTTTCCAAACATATGCATTTCCTCCTTGATACTTGTATTTAAACATTTTTCTTTTTTCCTTTTTATTTTCTCTTTTTTTGTAATAAAAATTGAAAGAAGCTACATTAACATGGAAATTTCATTGATATGACATAAAATAACATCCCACACATATGCACACCCCTACACTTATACTCTTGTACATCCATAATCATTAACAATCAATAAATTCTCCATTGGCTTTAAAGCTTGGATAGGACATTTGGTTTAGTTTAAAGCATGGAATGTGATTAGCACAAAATAAAGGCAAATAAAGCTCAAAGGGGCTTATCAAAAGGAAAATCATATAAATAGGTAGGCTATTTGGTTTGTGTGCTTATGAAACAAAGAATGCATATATCATTTTCATGTCAATGCATGTGATAAAAATATGGTCTTGAATAGAAAATCAAAGCAAAGTTAGGATGTACATGACATGAAGGTCACATATAAACAAAAGACAATGAAACTGATATGAATGTGTCAGTCTATAGAAGCTCAAATCTCACTGGTTTGTGTCTATCATTAGTCACAACTCTTCTAAAGATAATTCATATTGACCAACCAAAAGAGTAAAAGTACATGCTAAAGTTGCTATGAATGTTTCTAGTCAATTAACTCTCTAATTATGACTATATAGTCCTAGAGTAATGGAAAAAGAGAAAATATTTATTTCTTTGTTTCATTTTAAAAGCCACCTAAGAAGCCACCTAAGCAACAGTTAAACTAAAAAACATGCATAAAAACTAAGATCCCTACCCCTTTACTTAAAATTTACATTGTCCCCAATGTAACATCAAATGCAAGAAGTGGAGCATTTAACAAAAATAGAAAATGTGAAAATGTAAATAAATAGAAATTAACTTCCTTTGGGTTGCCTCCTAAGTAGTGCCTTTCTTTATTGTCATTGGCTCAACTCCATGTTGCTCAATCATTATAATGAGGGTTTTCTAACCCTGTCACTTCCACTTTTCCACTTGGAATCCTTTATAGAAGGGTTTCAATCGAGAACCATTAATCGTGAATTTCTTGTGTGTATGTAAAATTTCAATTTCAATTGCATCATGCGAAAACACATTAGTAACAACAAAAGGTCTAATCCAATAGGAATGTAATTTACCTAGGAAAAGCTTAAGTCATAAATGGTAGAGAATAACTTTTTGTCCATTAACGAAATTCTTCCTAAAAATCATTTTATCATGAAATAGCTTCGTCTTTTCCTTGTAAATTTTTGCATTCTCGTAAGAATCAAGCCTAAGCTCTTCTAATTCTTGTAGTTTCAATTTTCTATATTCACCCATCGCGTCCATCTTCATATTGCATTGCTTAATTTCCCAAAAAGCTTTGTTCTCAATTTCTACTGGAAGATGACATGGCTTCCCGTAAATCATCAAGACATGCCAATTAGTGTCTTATATATGGTTCTAAATGTCCAAAGAACATCATTAAGTGGTTGGCTCCAGTCTTTACGATGTGGGCTTACCATTTTCTTAAAGATTGACTTGATTTCTTTATTTAACACTTCTGCTTGCCCGTTTGTCTGTGGATGGTAGGCCATAGACACCTTATGAGTGACATGGTACTTCTTTAAAAGATTTCTCACCAATTGATTGCAAAAATGAGTACCCCTATCGCTAATCAATGGTCTCGTGGTGTTCCAAACCTAGCAAAAATGTTAGACTTAGAGAAATTCTACAATAACTTTAGAATCATCAAGCCTGGTGGCTTTAGCTTCCATCCATTTAGAAACATAGTCCACAACCAATAATATGTAAACAAAACCACAAGAGGAGGGAAATGGTCCCATAAAAATCGATGCTCCATACATAAAAAATTTCACATGCAAGGATTAGAGATAAAGACATTTGATCTCTATAGGATAAATTACCTTGTTTCTGGCATTGTTCACATGCTTTGTAGAACATATAGGAATCTTGAAAGATATTTGGCCAATAAAAAATTCATTCAAGTATTTTCTTAGCAATTCTATTAGGCTCGAAATGATCACTACAAGCATACGAATGGCAAAATTTCAAAGTAGATACACATTCATATTGAGGCACACATCTCCTAATTACTTGGTCAGAACAAAAGTTCTACAATTGAGGATCATCCCAAATATAATATTTTGAATCACTATTTATACCTTTACTCAAATCATTAGGTATCTTATGATTCACTAGATAGTTCACAATATTAGCATACAATGGTACCTTATCTTGAAGCGATAGTAGTTTCTCATCTGAAAACAGTTCATGCAATGGTATTGAATCCTCTTCCTTCACAAATCGACTTAAGTGGTCTGCGACTGAGTTCTCTACACATTTTTTATTTTTTATCTCAAAATTAAACACTTGGAGTAGGAGAATCCATCTAATTAGCCTTGGCTTTGCTTCCTTCTTTGACAAAAGATACCTTAACACTGTATGATCAGAATGTATAACTACTTTAAAACTAAGCAAGTAAGGTGTAAATTTATCTAAAGCAAATATAATAACTAAAAGCTCCTTTTCTATGGTAGAGTAATTAAATTATCTTGGACTGAGAGTTTTAAAGTGTAGTAAATGGCATGAGTCATCTAGCCACATTTTTTACCAAGGACGACACCCATAGTAAAATTGCTAGCATCACATGTAATCTCAAATGGTTATCTCCAAATAGGTGGTTGAATGATTAGTGCCGAAGTTAAAAGTTTTTTCAACTTGTCAAATGCTTCCTTGCATCTCTCATCAAATTCAAAGGGCACATCCTTTTGTAACAAATGACATAGTTTGTTAAGATCTTACTAAAATCTTTGATAAACCTACAATAAAACCTACATGGTTAAGAAAAGAACGAACCTCACACACATTTGTGGCATACAATAAGTTTTTCACAATTTCTACTTTAACTTTATCGACCTCAATCCCTCTAGATGATATTACATGTCTGAAACTATTCCTTATTCAACCATAAAATGCAACTTTTTCATAATTTAAAACAAGATTAGTTTTGATGCATTGTTCAAGTACACAATTCATATTATCCAAGCATGCATTAAATGAATCTCCATAGATAGTAAAATCATCCTTAAATACCTAAAAAATGTGCTAAACATACTAGAAGAAAATACTTACCATACATCTTTGAAAGGTGGTTAGGGCATTGCAAAGTCCAAGTGGCATTCTTCTATAGGAAAATGTACTAAATGGGCATGTGAAGGTTGTTTTCTCTTGATCCTCTAGAGCTATCACAATTTGGTTATAGCCTGAATACCTATCAAGAAAACAGTAGTGAGATCATCCGATAAGTCGTTCAAGCATTTGATCGATGAATGGGAATGGAAAATGATCCTTGCATGTAGCAACATTTAACTTCCTATAATCAATGCACACTCACCATCCATTTTGAATTCTTGTAGGTACAAACTCATTATTCTCATTTTTCACCACTATAATCCCAGCCTTCTTTAGTACCACTTAGACTGAACTTACCCATTTACTATCTGAATTGAATAAATAATACTGACATCAAGAAACTTTAAGATCTCCATCTTTACCACTTCCATCATCAGAGGATTCAATATTTTTGTGATTCTTTTAATGGTTTGGATCCTTCTTCCAAAATAATTCGGTGTAGGCATGTCAAAGGGCTAATACCCTTAATGTCAGCTATGGTCCACCCTATAACTGTAATGTGGTCCTTAAGCATTTGAATACGGCATGACATTAATTCAAGCTCTTAGATCTAACATTGCCTTTTAAAATCTAGTATCACCTACTTTGTAAGGAATTGTAAACATAACTGGATCCTTACATTTTGGTGGAAGTTTCCTTTATATGACTGCAGACACATTTTCCCCCATGCTCACTTTCTCGTCTCCTCTTAATTTCCTTTTATACTTGCATAATTCCTTAAGAAATTTGATATAACTTGGAACTTGTTTAATGGCATCAATTAAAGGTATGTTCACCTATACCTTTTTGAACATTTCCAAAATCTCCTTATCTTGCTTCGTTTTCTTTGATTTAGCAAACCTACTAGGAAAAGGAAGAAAAGTATTAGTAACATTTTTAATAACAGGAAATTGAGAATTTACCTGAGTTCCCATTTAAACGTCTTCTAGTGACACTTCAAGTTCCTTTTCAACTTCTTCATCATCACCAATAACAAGTGTCTTTTATGGTGCCTTTATTTCTTTACCAATTCTTAAGGTGTCGCATTCTCTTAGGGGTTTACAATTATTTGAGAAGGAAGTTTACTTGAACTTTAATGTTTTGATCGACTAACATCATCAGCTATATAAGTTAATTGATTCTCCAGATTTTGAATGCTAGCTCTTATTTGTTATTAAAAATGTGTGGTATTCTAAGTCAATATTTTCATCATGTCTTCCAATGAAGGTCCAGAGCTTGATGGTTGAAATTGTCTTTGATATGATTGTTGGTAGGAGCATTGTTGTTGTCCTTGTTGTCCATAATTGTTGAATGGAGAATTCTTCCATCCTAAATTATGCGCATGGGGGTAACTAGGATCATACTTCTTTTTTGGTTGACCTGGAAAACTTCCAAAAGCATTCATTTATTCTGTGGATATCTCATGCAAAGTTGGACACATATTAGTTAGATGTCCTACCATTGTGCCAATTCTGCATGCTTTGACTTATTGAGCAACATTTGCAGCCATTTTTCTCACTAGAGATGTCAACCTAGCTATCTGCTGCTCCAATGTGGTAGTACTAGCTTTACTGACTTTTAATGGTCAGGTATCCTCTCGAATGTTGAATTGTTGAGAGTCAACAGTCATGTTGGAAATTAGATTTTTGGCTTCAATAGGTGTCTTATCTACCAATGCTCCTCCGCTAGCTACATCTATCATATTTCTTTCTTGTGGCATAAGCCCTTTACAGAAATATTGGATCAAGAGTTGATTTGATGGTAAGGGAAGCTAGCACATAGCCTCTTAAATTGGTCCCAGTACTTATATAATATCTCCCTATGGTACTGTCAAATTGCACATATTTCCTTTTGAATATTTGTAGCTTGAGAGGTAGGGAAGTACTTCTCCAGAAAATGTATTTGTATCTCATTCTAAGTAGAGATTGATCTAGAGGGCAAGTAGTAAAGCCAATCCTTGGTGGTGTCCTCTAATGAGAATGAGAATGGCCTCAACTTAATTTACTCTTCTTATATCTCAGCTAGCTTCATGCTAGAATAAACTATGTGGAACTCTTTGAGGTGCTTATGAGATCTTCACCTGGCATACCACGAAAAGTAGGCAAACCATATTTAAGCTCAAAAGCAACATCAATAGTACAAAAATTAGCACAAAGTTTGACGGTTGAAATCAGGAGCAGCCAACTACTTAAGAGTGCAATCATTATTTTGCTCTGCAATTTAGAATATGTTTCAGAAGTGGAATCACTAGAAGAATTAGAAAGCAAATCTAAAACTATTTGAATTCTTAGTGAAGAATCAAGTCTCCTGTCAAATGGTGATGAATCCTCGAAACTTTGTGTAACTTGTCTTCTCAATCTGCGTATCATTCTTTCAATTTCTGGATTAAATTTTAATTCCTTAGAGTGAGAAGATCATGTCATGCACCATAACTAACCAAATAAAAAAGAAGTTAATTAAAAATGAAATAAAAATAAAATAAAACAAATTAATTCAAAAAAGAAAAGGATATTAATCCCCAATAACGACGCCAAAATTGACGTAGCGTGAGGAACACTACACAAAATAACTAGACATAAAACTATAGCAGTGATGAGTTTAGGTCGATCCTACAGAGATTAAATCTAATTGCTTTCCTAAATTATCTGTATATGTACAACATGAGGGTATAGGTTTGATGTAAATTAGAAAAAAAAGAAAGAGTGAATATATAAAAACAACTCAAATTAAACAGCAAAAAAGTGAGAAATTTTATAAATTGGTTGAAATTCAGTTCTTTGGTTTAATCTCGACCTATGCACAATTTCACATATGTCATTGCATTGTTGTCTTCACACCTTTCTTTATACTATGGATCGTGAATTAGCAACAATATCTGTTAATCCTAGTTTTTCCTTATGTCGTAGTTAATTAAGAAGAGCTCGTCAATTAACCCTATCTATCGGATATGTAACATCCCGCCCCACATCAGAACCGATCCATTATTGAACTGGTCGATCGGTAGAACCGATCGACTAAACTGTGGAATGGGAGTGGTGAGGC
>JANKYE010711842.1:0-10279 GCA_032467995.1 Erythroxylum dillonii | reverse complement strand
CCCACAGAAGAATTGAAAGAAATGAAGAACAGAAGCCAAATTTCCACAATCATATGTCAAACTCATTCAACTATGAACAACCATAAGAAGCGAGCAACATATAACTAAGCAAACACAAAGAGAAGACCCACATATATACTGCAGAAAGATAGAGAAGTTGTAAAATGCATGAATATGTAATTGGAAAATACGAAGCGGAGTACCTAAATCAGTAAGAAAATTACATGAACTCTACTTTATATAGCTCCCTTTCTCAGGGAAGATGGGCAAATACAAGACAGCAGATATAGCTTTTGTAACAGCTTTTTCAGAAATGTAATAATTCTCCATTATGAAAACAATAACTTGAGAGAATGGAGAAAAAAAGAGGGAAAAAGTATCAGAATTGAGGATAAATTCATAATGTTAAGTACCTGCCAAGTTAACTATCATTAAAATAATCAATCGGGAAGTTTATCCATGTACCAACTGCCCAACCACCAGATGGTTTATTATGAAATTGTAGGTCATAACATAATCACGACAAAAATCTATGAGCTGTCCGATACTAAGAAAATAATATGATAGATTATTGATACAAAGCTCCCAAAACCCTTAAATGTCAGACCTGTCATGTTCAGGTTGCAACCTTTATATTTTTCACATGATGTGACTTTAACAATATAGATTATCCTGTTTTTGGATAAGGATCACAATAAATCTTTACTCTCACAAGAAAAAGATAGCATGAGAACGATCACATATACTATTACATACTAAATCTCATATTAAAATTGCATTGAAACTTTACTAAATATCATCTATATGAAAGACAAAAAAATATGAGAATGGTATACACATCAATACTCTTGTCAAAAAAAGAAAAAGAACGCTTTCCTTCGTCTATTTCTTACACCCCTTGCTAACTTGAGTGTCAGATTTGCAATGCCAGAGGAAGCTCTGGCAGTATGACCATTTTTCTTGCAAATCAGCATTCCTACAGGTAGTATCACAATCTGATTATTCATATTTCTTTCTTCTTCATTTTTTCCCTTTGGTCATAGCTAGTCACGGGGAGGGAGATGGGTCGGTGAATGATTCGATAATACTTCATAGCCTTAAATCCAATATTGTAACTTGAAGAAATTAAAAGTTTGTAACCAAAGAAGAAATGAAAGATAAAGATGATGAAAATATTCAAATGAACATAGAATCGTGTGCCATCCGTGGAATGATGACAGCCATTGAATGGAACATAATTGGAATAACAAAACCAAAAAAGAAAAACTCATCAACACTCATAAATGCGGAAAGAGAAGTAAAAAAGATTTTTTACCTTTTCAAATGAGCCCTGGAACATTAAATGAATAGGAGGCCGATATAATGAAGCAAGATTATCTCGAGGATTTTCAGATGTAGCTGCACCTCCTTGTTCAGATTCCCAAACTCCAGGACGTCTCATTTCCTCGTCAAAATTACGAAATGCAACAATTGGACTGGGTTCATGCGCTGGATGCCCAACCCTTGAAGCTCTATGTTAAGCAAAAAGGAAACAAGGTGCACATTTGATAAGGAAAAGCAGAAAAGGAATAGTATACAGAAATATAAAACAAAACAAAAAAGGAAACAAAAAGTGCGTCTTTTATCTTTTAGTTGGACACGTACTTGTAATTTTGAGTAGCTAAATTGCAAGTTATTTATAAGCAGGCACCCCATAAAGAGAAAGATGATGAAAAAATTTTATAACAAATAACATGCACATAACAAAATAATAAAGTATGCAAATATCAAAAAGATCAGAAATAAATTTCCCTTCATGATGAAGGGTGCCAAAAATATTTCGAAATAGGACTTTCCAAGGGTACCTGCTTGACTTCTACGCTAGGACTATCAATAAATACTGTTTCTAAATACATCAAAGGACTATCTTGCATCTCAATCTACAACAGAATTCCATGCTGAAAGAAACATTAGAAAATAATAGTTGGCAAACATTATACACAAACTTATGGAGGACTAATATGCAGAACACTTATCAGCATGACTTCGAGACAAGTTGCCGTTAAACCTTTCATGGCATTATTGATTGGTTAAATTGAAGAATCAGAAACTGAAGATGGGAAGCAAACATTATGCTATTGCAGAAATCATCTAATGAAAAGTTTTCTCTCGATCCCTTTGTTTATCAATCTACTCCCTTCACCCTCCACCCTAACCTAGCACCATGGCGAAAAGCAGACAAAAATGTAAGAACTTCAATGTCATTCTTATTTCAGTCTTCCGTTATAGTTCCAGTAATAATCAACCACGCCAAGACAGAGATAGATGATGATGGCAATAGAGAAACTAAGATGCACGGATCAGCCACAACATAACCTAGAAACTTTGGCTGTTATAATTCATTATTAGAGAAAATCATTATAAATGGATAGGTTGATAGTGCACCTGTATAACATGGCATCGTCATAAAGAGTGTCCCTTACAACAGGTAAAGGAGGTCGGACTTCCTCTCCGCCAACAGGTCCAACATTTTCATTTTCATTTTCATTTTCATTTTCAAAGTCCTTCAATCTGCTCAGTTAATATGTGAAACATGATGTTCCAAAATTGAAAACAAGAATCAAAGCCATAGGATCAGGAACCAAAAAGCTAAATAAGTAACATATCCAGAACTAAAGGGCGTACCCAGCATGGGTGTCCTCCCAGTGATGAGTGTTATCTCTTGGTGGAGAATGTGATGTAGGTGCAACTACCCCACCTTCATTGCCAATATAGAATAGTTGAATGGCTTCTTCCAGTTTCCAGCTAGTGGCCTATTAGAAGCATAGAAGATATATTCTTTAATCAATTTCAGATACATAGAGCCTACGAGGTACAACTATATTACTGCAGTTCAAAATGCATATGATGCTAAAGAAGTGAATAAAACTCCAAAATAATAGAATTAGTCAACACTACAAAACGCTGCATCCAAGTCGATTGATAACATATTAACTAAAGAAGCAATGGCAGATCAGGTAAACACCCGCTCATCCTATAGGAACATAAATAATCAATAAATCACGAGTCATAGAAAAAGTAAAATCTTTCTCATAAAACTCAACCCCAAATCCGGAGACAGCAGCAACCTGTTCCACAACCCATCATCTATACAAAAATCAAACGCCAATGAAGTTAATTTAAAGATCGAGCATAAGATACATAAACATCAGAACTACAAACACACTATACGAAAGATCAGAACTTTATAGAAAAAAGGAAAAAGAGAAGCATCGATTTTAAAGCTGTCGCTAAATAGCAAATCCAATTAGCAATCCATAGTCATAACCAAAAGAAAGCTCTTTTGCAAGTACCTGCAAGAACTGTCTTGCAGTGTCGGCAGTTTGGCCAACGGCAATCTCGAGGAACGAAGAGACCATCCTCTGCTTATCATTGGGAGATAACATTCCTTCCATGGTTCGGTATACCCCAGAAGTCCAGAATTTAAGTCACCTTTAGCTTTCGGTGGAGGAGGCGTCAAGGAGATAAAAGGTTGCTTAGCTCGTGTTTTGTTTATATAAGGATCAACAACTCAAGAAATGGACCGTATTTATGACAAGCTTATGCTTGCAGATGTTATTTACAGAATTGTCATTGAGATTTGGTCCACAGTTTGTTTTTTTAATTTCAATATGGAACCCATTTTTTCAATAATGTTTGAGTTATTTTCTTAATTTTACTTTAATGCTTTAATGAACTTCTAATGTGTGTACTTAGACATTGCATGCACATGGGCATTAGTTGTTAATAATAGTAAAATTCAAATATGGCACTTGGTTCTGGCCTTGGGCCTGTTGGGCCTTGGGCATGGTTCGGACCCGGAGCAATGACAAAACTGCGTTGTTAAATCGAGCAAGCATAAATCAAATATAAAAATGTTTGTTAATAAATTATATTATGATTACATAAAATGTTAAGTTTTAAAAGTTATTCAAAAATTTCTAAATTTTTTATTAATAATTTATTGATAATTATACTTAAAGTTCATTTATCTTAAATTAATTATAATAAGAGTTATTAATTATTTGCATTATACTTTAAGATCTTTTTTAAATAATATTAAGAATAACAAAAAATTAACAATGTCCCTCGATTCAAAATGATGCCAAATACAACTATTAGTTTCAATTATAAAGATGTAAGATCCGTATTGTGTTTATGAGATGTACGTTGTTATAATGCTGAATGAGCTTGTTCCTTACTAGTTAAAAAGATATAAGATACGTGTTATGAATCAATGATATAAAAATCGGATCGAAATGGCCGGTTCGATCAGGTTAAGTACAAAGCAGACTGATTTTTCGTTTGGTTTTCACTTTTAACCTCTATGACCGAAAACCAGTCGGTTAAATAATAAACTGACAGGTTTTCTCTAAACCGTAAAGAACCGGTTTTATGTTCTCCTCCTCTTAGCGACAACAACATCTTCTTTACTTCCCTCTCTAACTACGGACCTTCCCTTCAAATGTTGTCTGACGCTAATGGTCTTTCA
The DNA here is from genome assembly GCA_032467995.1 of Erythroxylum dillonii. Taxonomy (NCBI): domain Eukaryota; kingdom Viridiplantae; phylum Streptophyta; class Magnoliopsida; order Malpighiales; family Erythroxylaceae; genus Erythroxylum; species Erythroxylum dillonii. The sequence continues at coordinate 5,769 of JANKYE010711842.1, read as the reverse complement.
CATCCATGAATTTTTTAACACTCAAGAACCCTTCTTTCAACTCTTTCTCCTTCAACTCTCTATTTCTTAGTCTCAAAACTAAAGTTCTCTATTGTTGGGATTTTGCTACTATTTTGTTATTCTTTAAACTAAAAACTGATAAAGATTTTGTAAAGTTTGCAGATATGAAACTTGCAGAAAATAAGAAGACACAATTTTACTTGGTTCGATAGTGTATTACTATCTACATCCAAGATTCTCACCTATGGTGGTAAAGATTTCACTAATCAAGAAGAAGATGAGGAGAAAAATCAGTACAGAGATGAGTGTATCCCTTACACTTACAAAGAGCCCTTTCCCAAAGTCTCTCTTAGTACTTATAGGTGTACTCTAGCACTCTCTAAACCACTTCTCTCTAATCTTTCTTTTTTTACTCACAAATAAAGAATACAAGATAAATTGTAATTGCTCTGAATGTGGTCCCCCTTTGTCTGAATTTTCTGTCTTCGTTTATAGCTGCTGAAAATGGAGAAGATGGCTTTCGAATGTCTATAGCTTGAATTAAACCTCCTTCATGTGCCTTCCACGTGAGCTTTTAAAAAGCCTTCATATGCTGTGCATTTTTGGCTTCTAGCATATAATAAGACTGCGTCTCTTTAGTATAGCTTCTGATGCATTAAACAACTGTATTTTGGCTCATGTAATACGACAATGCTTAGAACCTTTTTTCTTTTGCCTTTGACTGAATGAATCAAGTGGGAGTGACTTAAATCACTTAAACTTTTGACTTCAGTTATAAGATGTTTCCATAATGTAGCTTTCTTCTCTCTTCGACGCGCCCAAAGACACCATCACACACTTCTCTTCTTCTTGTCTTTCGTGCATTTGTTGGTTCTGTGTGTAGATTATTGGAGAATGACATGATTTTCATTACATTTTTCCCTCCTTCTTCGATAATCTATACTCAAATCCTTAATCTGTGAGTGATTTTAAAAAACCCGAAAACCCTAGATTTCCCAAATTTATGAGATCTGATGAAATCAACTTCGATTTCATGTGGCTTTCCCTCCTACTTCATTAATCGTAGCTCAAATTGAAAAACCTTAGAGAAATCTCCAAAAACCCGAAACTCTAATCTTGAGATCTACTGAAACTGAATTCGGTATCAAGGAGCTTCCATGATTTGTAAGTATTCCCTGCAAAAATTAAACTTCTTTTGTGTTAGAATTTTTGTACCGAAATCAGATGGATTTTTCTCACCTTGTATTTTTTTCCAAATTGAAGGTTCCTTTAGAGATTTGATCTCAAATAAATACAGTTGCACATCAATGTGCTTGGATCTTTCATGGAGGACTGGATCGCGACTCAGGTACCATGCGCTCTGACTATCTGTATATAATACTGGTGTTGTGATTTCGGTGTTTATTTCCTTTAATATTCCTGATAGCCATGCTAGTTCCTTTACCCCTTCTGTGATTGCATAATATTCTGCCTCTATGGTAGATAGACTTACCACTTATTGTTGTTGTGATTTCCAACATATTGTGTTTACTGATAGTGTAAATATGTATGCTGAGATTGACTTTTTTGTGCATTTATCTATTGCATAATCAGCATTCACATAGCCATATAGGGATAGATACTTGCATTTGATTAGTTCTATTTTTGAAAAACATAAACCGTAGTTCACTGTTCCAAATATATATCTGAGAACATTTTTTAGCCCTTGCCATTGTTATAAACCTAGATTGGCCATGAACTTACTTAGGATACTTATAACATAGGCTAGATCAGGCCTTGTGCATAGCATAAGGTATATTAAACTTCCAACAACTACATCATAGGGATAGTGAGTCATAGCCTTCTGTTCTTCTTCAGTTTAAGGACACTTGTCAAAATTCAGAAACCATCTGTAAGTGTGATTCTAAAGAAACTGAAGTAGGTTTGGCTTGCTCCATATTGAATTGAGCTAATATCTTTCGAATATAGTTCTTTTGGATAAGTCATAACTTTCCTTCCCTCCTCTTTCTGATTATCTACATTCTTAAGAGCTCATGTGCTTCCCCTAGGTCTTTCATTTCAAAATGATATCACAATTCAGCCTTAACCTCTTGAATTTTATTCAAGTCCTTCCTTATGATGATGAGATCATCTACATAAACTAACATAAACACTGCTTTAGTCATTCCTAAATCTTTGTAATATAGGCAGTAATCATATGAGCTTTGGATGAAGTTTATACTAGCAGTAACCTCATGGAACTTCTTGTTCCATTGTCTAGGGGCTTTCTTGAGCACATATAGGGATTTTTGCAATAAGCAAACATAGTCTAGCTTGTTTTTATCCTCAAATTCGATTGGTTGCTTCATATAAATTGTCTCCTCCGGCTTTCCTTATAGGAAAGCTGTCTTAACATCCATTTGATGGATTTCCCAATCATATAGGGTTTGTAGGACTAATATGAGCCGAATTATCTTGAATTTGAATACTGGAGAAAATATCTCCTTGTAGTCTATTCCTTCCTTTTGCCTAAATCCCTTAGCTACAAGCTTAGCTTTGTAAATTCTAGGTTCTGCTTCAGTTACTCCTTCCTTTAATTTGAATAGCCATTTATTCTCAATTAATTTGTCTTTATAAGGTCTAGGAACTAAAGTCCAAGTCTTTTTCTTCATTAATAAAGAATATTCTTTCTCACAAGCTTCTTTCCAATTTTTAGCATCTTTGCTTCTCATGGCTTCATTATATGTCTCTGGAGCCTTACTTTCTACATTTTTAGCCATAAAGCATGCAAATTCAACCAAGTCTAGTTCTGTATACCTTCTATTAGGAATTCTAATACTTGGTTGCCTATCCCTTGTGAGTTGGTAGTCTTGTAGGTTTTCTTATGTATCATCTGAAGGTGGGTGTAAAGCTTCTCCTTCACCCTCAACTTTTGCCTCTTTCCTCCTTTCTTCATACTGTGGTATTCCTTCTGAAGGCTCCACAGTTTTTGATTGTGTAGCACCACCTTCTTCAGGTTCTGATGGTATATAAAAATGCGCTGATTAGTTTAATGCCCCCAAGTGGTCCTAAATTTCACTTTGGAGGTTAGAGTTTTGTGAATTCTTGTTCAGCAAAGGGAATTGATCTTCCTTAAAGATGACATCTCTGCTAATGATTGTTTTATAGGCTCCCTTTTGGAGGAGTAGGAGCTTATAACCTTTTACACCTTTTTGTATATCTTAGAAACACTCCCTTGACTGCTCTAGGCTCTAAATTTTCCTCTTTTTGATGTGCATAGGTTGCACATCCGAAATTCCTTAGGTGTGAGAGTTTTGGCTTCTTACCACTCCAAATTTTCTGAGGAGTCTTATAGTCATTAGTAGAGGTTGGGAGCCTATTAATTAAATAAGCTACTGTCCTAATTGTCTCCCCCGTAGGGAATGAGAGCAACCCAAAGTGAGAAGCATGCACCTAGTCTTTTCTAGGAGGGTTCTATTCAATCTTTCAGCTACTTCATTCTACTGTGGAGTAGCTCTAACAGTCTTATGCCTAAGAATTCCATTTTTACTGCGATATTCCTCAAATTCCTTGTTGCAATACTCCAACCCATTTTTAATCTTTAGGCATTTCAATTTCCTCCCAGTTTGATTTTCCATAAGAGTATGCCACCTTATGAAAATCTCCAGAGCTTCATCCTTCCTCTTCATAGGGTAAACCCAACATTTTCTTGATTTATCATCAATTATGGACATGAAATACAAGTTCCCTCCTACTGTGGGGACTTGAGCTGGTTCCCAGAGATCACTATGAGCATATTCCATGATTATTGTGGCTCTCTTAGCTCCCTTTTGAAAAGCTGACCTATGGCGCTTTCCTAGCACACAGGATTCACAAAATTCCAACTTCTGTAAGTTTTCTTAAGGTATTAGACCTCACCTAAAAAGATGGAGCAGGCTTTTGTTACCTGCATGACCCAACCTTGCATGTCATTGCTTGGTTGGTTCAAGGTTTCTAATTTCTAAAATTTGATTAATTTCAGTTGTGCCTATTACAAAGTATAGACCACCCCCTCTCCACTCCTCTAATGATGACTCTTTCGTCCCTTAGGATTTCTCTAAGTCCATCTTTAGATCTGATATCAAAGCCTTGCTTATCAAACAAACTTTCCGAGATCAGATTTCTCCGTATTCCAGGCACAAATCTAACATTACTTAGGATCCTTCTTTTTCCATCAAACATGTTGATGGAAACACTTCCTATGCCCTCTATCCTTTGCTACCTAGAATCTGCCATTTTAACCTTGGCAGTGACTGGTTCAAATGTAGTGAACCAGTCCCTATGAGGAGTGACATGCATAGTGCACCCTGAGTCAAATATTCATTCTCTACTAAGGTCCTCACTATCCTCAGTTACAGCCAAATTTTCATCTTCACTAGAATCTTCAGGCTTTTTAACATTTCCTGAAACTCCGCTTTCAACTGCCTTATCCGTCTTCTTTTTCTTACAATATCTAGCAAAATGTCATTCCTTATCACAATAGAAGCATGTCTTAGCTTTTCCCTTTTTCTTCTTTTCATTTTCACCTTCCTTAAAGTGTTTTTCTTTCCCACTTCCCTTCTTCCACTTTCCTTTCTTGCTATTTTTCTTATGAGACTTCTTTTCATAATTATTCTCTACAAACATCACTTTAGCTCTTTCTTAAATGGATTCACTTCAACTATTTTTTCCATAAAGAATCTAAAACCCTCTTTATACTAAGTGATTCTCCACTAGCATGCTTAATTGCCTTCTTGAATGCATTAAATTCATAAGGTAATGCCTTTAGGATTACTACAGCTTGATGTTCCTCACTTATTTTTCTCATCTATAGCTTCTAAATCTTATACTATCTTGAAGAAATAATCTAGGTTATCATCTAAGGATACTGAAGTCTTCATTTTGTAGTTTGCAAGGTTATGAAGAAGTGTCATCTTGTTAGGAAGACACTTATTGGCTTACAATTCATTTTCACCCAAAGCTTCTGTGCAGTGTTACAATTCTGCACTTTTCTTATCACTGTTGGTGACAAGTGAAGCATTAACTTGCAATGTGCAAGTCTTTGCATTTTCAGCTTCTTTATAGGATCAGTTTCTAGGTCATACTGATCATCTATAACACCATAACAATCATAAGATTCAAGAAGAGCTTGCATCCGGAGTTTCCAGATGGTAAAGTCTTCTTTACCAGAAAATATGTCCATTTCCTTACCGACCATGATTGTTGTAATGTAAAGAATCTAAAGATCTTCACTTACTGACTTTTTTTTATGAATCTTTGATGCTTGAAGTGCCCAAGAAATGGCCAGGAGGTCTTGAATGCTCTAATGCCACTTTATGTTGGGATTTTGCTACTATATTGTTATTCTTTAAAACAGAAACTGATAAATATTTTGTAAACTTTGCATATATGAAACTTGCAGAAAATAAGACGACACAATTTTACTTGGTTCAATAGTGTATCACTATCTACATCCAAGGTTCCCACCTATGGTGGTAAAGATTTCACTAATCAAGAAGAAGATGAGGAGAAAAATCAGTACAGAGATGAGTGTATCTGTAGCACCCCTCTCCCGCCGACCCGACCTCGACACCGTGAGGGCTGTCCGAGCTCGTGCCCGTGCGAGCGGCGTGCTAGGGTGGTCGGTCAGTCCATTCGTTCGGTCCAAACAGCCATTCACTTTGGCTTCCGATCGGCACAGGCGGAAACTTTACTACCGATCAGCCAATAATTCAATTCATTTATACAAAGTTGGCCAGTAGATCATTTCAT
>JANKYE010711827.1:0-10280 GCA_032467995.1 Erythroxylum dillonii | reverse complement strand
CCGTCCACTTGCGGATCTACTTTTCTTACCGACAAATGACTTTTAATTTTTTGAAACGACTTCACTTCAATAAAACTCACACACACACACATATGTATATCACACGGATTCAAATCTTCTCTTCAATCAATGTTTTAAAAATCGGACCGATGATTGAACCGAAGAAACAACTGATTCGAGAGTTAAAAAAGATTTTCATTAAAAAGATTTTAAAAAATCATTAATCATAATATTCATTCAAGTTGAAATCATCAAAATCAAGATATTTTAAATAGACCGGTCGGTTCTTTCTTTCACCAGTTCAACAATTTTTATCGGTCCGACCGCAAAATAAACAGGTCAATCACTCACAAAAAATACGAGCTAAATCGAACCGTTTCATGCTCCAGTTCACCGGTTCTCCGGTCCGATCGACTAGTTCGGTCCAATTTTCAAAACATTGATTTCAATTATGTTCTATTAAATCTTATCTACGCATTTATGTAAATTCTACATAAATATATGGATAATAATTAATAAAACATAATTGGAATATAATAACTCATCATTATCATCATACTTTGAAGTCCCACAACGAAGCAAAGTTTAGAAAAGCCTGATAGTACGCAGCCTTATCCTTATATTGTAGAAAGATTGTTTCCAGTAAACCTACATGCAAATGTTATAGATAATAATAATGTAGGTTAAATACGTAAAAACAAACAAAATAGATATATAATGAATATAATAATAAAAAACAGAATAATTAAAACAGAAAATTTGATGTGATATATATATACATATATTTATATTATTGGAAGAACAAAGGGATTCTGTGTTATATTTGAATGACTTTCCTTCGTACAAATAGTCCAAAGGCTAACTGGAAACCAAGTCAGTCAGATTTACCCAAAGTTCAGACCTCATAATTTGGTATAAGAAGCAAACATACTCTGATACTAAGTGTATATATATAGACACTTTTGGAACAAACAATATGTAACGTTTCAAAGTCAGACGTCCAAGACCAAACTCAATTCAATTGGTCGAACAATAGTGAAATTAAAAAACCCATTTTCGTAATATAAAAACTGGCGTATTATTTTATCAAAGCATGAAGAAAACCAAGTGAGAGGACTCATGTTTATGCCTAAAATGGAAACGTTTGTAGATCCCACATGTAACACAAATGGCATAAAATTTTTAGACTTGGCATTGGAAAAAGAGATTGATTTCTTAAAGGGCACCGAAGACTGTGCAGAACCGAATTCCAAAATAGGTAAATATGCCAACTTTTGTAAAGCAAATCTTATGTTCCAAATGAACAATGAAACTTGAATATCAAGGACAAGTCACCACAGATTTCTCTATAAGGCAACATTTTAGGTTCCCTTCATGGAATATTTTTCCCTTTTTCTTGTCTAGATCATATGAACTGGAAGTACTAGATTATATTTTATATTCCTAAAAGGTAAAGAGTATTGAACATATCAAAAGCCTACCCCACCTAAGAAATGCTATGCAATTAAATAATGCCCACCATTGATCACTGTAGAGGAAGTGGCACACTAAGCACAGTTCAATCCTATTACAGCAACCAAAAGGTACCTAATTATTCTGGCTGAAATGAAGACAGGAATAATCAAAAGCCATTGTCGACTCATGAATAGGTTCTGAAGTTGTGTGTTATTCTTGATTAGGTATATAGAACAAAAGATATACTCTGTCCATCACCATAGAGCAATTCATCTACTATGCAACTAACAAATATATAACATGAAATTATTTATAAGTAACAGCAAACTTTTCGACGCTGTAAATATGTACATACAAGTGACATTTGCACTATTCAGAATAAAAAAGTTAGTATTACTAAACCCCTGGCATATAGAATCACCAATGCAATATTGTATCAACCACATACCTCCATTGCAAGTATGTTCTACCTCATAACTCTCTTGAATCAACTCAAATGTTGAGCTTGCAAAGTGCATGAACATATGAGTGTTGTACCGCATAAGGGGCATTGATTCTTTGCAACTCGATGCATGACTTTAAACTCGCCATTTGATGATAAATTTCAGTGCTGAAGGTATTATATTAGCACCAATTATATAACAGGGGGAGAATTTGTGCTACACAATTTTGAAATGAAACCGTTCTCAGCATTTCCTGGACAAAGATCCAGTTTGAATTGTAGAACCACTGCATTTACAAAAGAAGTGCTGGAAAGCCCAGTCATTATGTTTTAACTGCCAACATATCACCTTCTTCTACCATGATAGATTCCGCTGCCAGAATGATGTTGATGCCGATGACGTGATCCAGCACCTCTTCCACTGCTTCCTTCCCATGTACTGTGTCTGCCGCCACCTCTGTTATTACCACTGGGTATCCAATTTTGCACTTGTGTTCCCAACCCATTAATCTCTTCCTCTTCTCTATCATTATACTCCAATACCAGCCTCTTAATGTCTTGTTTCTCTTCAAACTCAGCTGCTTCTTTCTGTTTGGTGCTCTGTATGAGAGAGCAGTCACTAGGAATGTACATCTGTTTTGTCTGTTGTTTGTTGCCTCGCTTTACAAGTACTTTCACCTGAACCTCCTTGTTCCCCCCGGCCTCTTCATCCATTGCCTCATCACCACTTTCACCTCCAAACCCTCTTCCATGATGATCCCGGGTGGAACCCTCAAACAAGGTAATAGGCATTACCATATGCAATGCAGGTCGACCTCGAAGCTCTTGTCTTCGCTGCTCCACGCTCTCCTGCACAAAATATGTCGCAAAATCATCAAATTTTTAATAAGGTGTGAGCAGGTCCTTAGAAAGGTATAGGCAAGCACTTGTTACAGAGTTTGGGAATGAATTTACCAAAGCATTGCAGAATAGACCAATAATGAGCCACAAAATGGAAATAGAAAACGGTAGCAATAACACAGCATGAACATCAATTATGAATATAGACAGCAATAACAAACTTGCCTGAACAACAGCTCTCAGCTCCTGCTCAAAATTGGCTGCTTCAAGAGGATCTACTTCAGTTACTTTTTGCCTGATGCGGACTTCATCATCATCGTCAGAAGCAGGTCCATCACCATCATCATCATCCTCTTCTGTGTCTGATCCATCCTCATGAATCTCTTCATCCAACTCTTCTTCCTCATGACCGCCCTGGTCAATGGTGCCACTGTCTGAATCAGAGTCACTCTCACCCACGTCCTCATGCAGCCCACCATTCTCATCATTCGTGTTCACGGTTCTCTGTCCATTACTGGTGCCAGACCTAATAGTCCTTGAACGTTTCTCAGATTCGGAATGCTTTTCACTATAGGTCTTCTCAGTTGAAAGCTCGTTCTCCTCAAGTTCTATAAGAGCTGCATTTGCCTCTTCAGTGGATGTGTATCGAGTCATATTAGGGCGTAAATCTGCAAACAAGTCCTGAAAACACTACATCTTGTGAGTAAACTCAAATAAATAACATAAAAGTTATATTTCAGATTAAATACACATATAGAAAGAGAGAAAACCGTAAGAAGATTTTCTAAATAACAAACAAATTGAATTATCATGTTGAAAGTAGTTGAGAAGTTGTCAACTGAAACCCCTTGGACTTAAACTGACAATAAAAGATCCATAAGCATCGAGACCCTTTGTTTGTTGTTTTGAAGAGCTAGTTTTTTAATTCAAAAGAAAAACATGGTATGAAGCTATTAAGTATTAACAGAATTGTTTGGAATCTGCATAACTGACCTGCAAGTCGAATTCAATGTCCAAGGGTAGTGCACCTTTGCTGAGAATATATCTCTGGAAGTGTATCAAAAATCGATCAAGTTTCCTCTTTGAAGAACCTCGGTCAAAGTAGTGTCCACATGTTTCAAGTAGAGTAATAACCATTCTGATGCGGAAGCAATCTTCTGGTGGATCCAACTCATCTTGCTAACAACATGAAAAAGCAAAAACCCGTAATTTCATACTTTGTATTGTATACACAATTCGGCTATGGGATCATTCATGACTGTGATTAAAAGAAGAAAAAAACCCAGTCACAGGAGGACAAGAAGTTAACCTTTCACCATTTAAAAATTAATTCAAGACAAGTTACCAACCAGAGGCATTATGCTGCCAAAGTTTAATTTAATCGTTTCTTATCTACCATAATTTCCAAAATGAGAATCATTTTTAAATAACAAAATGCAATTGATGGAATAAAAAAGATAAAAACATAAAAAATGTGATCAACAAGATGGAAACAGATGAGTTATTTGATTTAGTTCTGTTATTCCCTTCCTTCGCAAAAAGAGTTATGATGAATCATTAAGAAACATGGGTAACCAGTGGTAAAGAAAATAAGAGAAATGGAGATCTATACCTCTGGTATTTCATGGCCAAAGACAAGAACTAAGTAGAGTGTCTCAAATATTACAGATGAATCCACATGTTCATAGTTGTAAAGCTCTCCCAAGAAACGCATATGGGCAATGCGCCTTTGCTGCATCCCATAGTCATTCAATTCCAGCCCAAGCCTAATCTCCTCCAGAACCTGAAATCCAAAATAAAAAGAGACAAAGTTCAGTAGAAAATTCACCATTGGCATATCCAAAGCATGGACATCAAAATATGTGACTGATGAAGCCATTTGTGTTGCCTGATCCGTTGAGGCTAGATAATCAAGATAACAGATTACACAAGAATTTTTGTTGGGGCTTGTAGACCAACCACAAAGGCTCCCCAAATATAAGGTTCAAAAGTCAAAATAAGAATCAAGAAACTTTTCGTGAGAATCAATGGAAGCTAATAAGTCAAATAAGGTTGGTTTTAGAAGGAGGGTAATATCAATACACAGTAGAAGGAGAACCGCACTTGTAGTTCAAATAGGTCCCAAAATAAGTTTTGTGATTAAGATGAGTCAGGAGCAACCACAGATTCTTATTTGCTAGAGGAATAAAACACTAACCTCATCAACAACTGCAACTGCAAATTCATCATGATAATGACTTAAACCAGCTGTGAGAGAAGCAAGCAGGTGAATTTGACCATACTTCCCCTTGTGAACCTTCATAAAACATTTTAGAAGGTACGCCTCACATTCACTCCATGGTAACTTACGAAGCTGTCTCAACACATGCTCAATAGAAGATTTATCAAGATCTGAGAATAGCAACCTTCTTATATACTGCATCCATGATCACAAAACAATGATTAATACATCCAATATTTAAAAAATGGAGGTATAGAACACGCTCTGAATCGATCAACACCTGATACAGTGGAGGACGAACTTTAGATACTCGTGCAGATCTTTCAGGTGGTTTGCACAGATAATAAGCATTTTCTACAAGAGTGCTAAGCCGGGGATCCAGATTTTTGACATTTTTTAAGCGCATTAGTATCTCCAGCATGTTAGCCATTCGGACAGTAGTTTCAGGAGATCGATAAAGAAACCGGCCACATGTCTCCAGAAGATTGCAAGCAACGTCAATGTTATGATGAGTGAAGTCATCTAAACAAGCCTGTAAGAAAAAATACATAAACCTATATGTCAAATGCACAGTCCTTGATGAAGCACTATACATAACTACAAAATAGTACATATCCCTTGCTGATCATATATTCCATGCACAAACAAAACATCACGTGTGAGATCTAATGAAAGCAAATGAGTAGTGAAAATCAATTGATGTGATGTGTCACGTGATTTCCATCAATGTTCTGCCTTATTAAACCAGAATATAAGTATGAAGGCACATAGACAACTTCAAAGCAACTTAACAAATCTGATGTTAAACAGCAGGATGTAGGAACAAAACGAAGTATATCAGCGCCAGAATTTACAAGGAATTTTTGTCTGGCTAATGCACGAAGATGCACATTGATTACGAAAGTCATCTTCATTTAGTTGTGACAAAGATTAAGTGATTAATTACCGAACACCTAAACGATTCAATATTTTTAGAATTAAATTATAAAATCAGAAAGTGATTAGAAACGTACCTTCAAACAACTAAATACAAGAGCAGGAGGTGCAAGTCTAAACTTGCAGAGTTCTCCAATAAATCTAATATTCCTGATTTTTGTTTCAATATTCATCTGATCCTGCAGAAAGATTTAATTGACAATTTAAAATTCTTGACAAGCTGAAAATGACTAGGCAAGCAACAAGATCTAATATCATTAACCAACTGCCCCTTTCGTCTGAAAAAATACATGAAATCACTAAGCAGACCTTTTTGTTTATCAGGAAATTAAATTCTTCCTCCAACATCTGTAAGAGCATAGAAGATACATCTTTCATACAAGTTGATAAGGTGGCAACCATCCGTGAGTAGTAAGGCAACAACTCCAGAGATGTCCTAGGCACATTAAATAATGCCCTCACAAGCTTTTTCCGGTTTGACTTTGAATTTAAATAGCAAAACTCAACCTGAAAAAAGAAAAGAAATTGAAGATTCATAACCATAAGATCTGCACATCACATAAGGCGTGGAATTGCTAAAATGAACGAGTGAAACAACAAACTGCAGAAGTATGATTACTGTCAATTGATCAATTAGGTCACGGCTAACACAACTAGGAAGCCTCTGCAGTAGAGCATCCAAATTTGTCCCTTCAACACCTTTAAGTTTATCTTTCTCATTTTCTCCTTTTCTATCCATATCTTTTTCTTTCACTTTCTCCTTTTCTGGATCTTTGGCCTTTTCTTTATCTTTTTCTTCCTTATCTTTCCCTTTCTCTATTGGCTTTCCTTCCTGCACAGCACCAGATTCTTCCGCAACCTCTGATGTATCATTAGGTTGGCCTAGTTCCAATCCAGGTGTCGATTCCTTGAACAAAAGTGATGCACAACGTCAGCATAAAACACAAATACAGCAACTTTATCTGTTTATGGAGTAAGTAAATTCTGTTAGATAACTGAAGCATTTACTCACAGTTGGTGGCTCTTGAGTCTTTGCTGACTGCTCGCTTACTTTGGGTTCAGATTCTCCCAATAGCACAGCTGGAACAAATGCTCTGGAAGGAAAATTTAGCATGTTTTCTAAATTCACACCAAAGTTTCACCAAGATCCAAGAACAATGAACAAGTCATATTAAATGATGAGGCATTTTTGGTAAATAATAATTAACAGGTCTTTGATTTACTTTCATTCAAATGCTATTATCCAGCACTGACAAACCTAAGATCTGGTAAGCATTCATAGAAGGCTCTGGTATCTTCATCATCCCACAAAGCCTCCAGAACAGAAGAATCTTTCCCAGCAGCAGGCAGGGATGCATCTTCACCTGAAGTCAACCTAGTCGTGTGACTATCCTCTGGCATCACTGGGGGCTGCATATCAAGTGCTTCTGCCAAACTGATAACAAAAAGTTTATGTATATTATATAAATCACAGAAAAAATTGCTGATGCCAGCTAAAATTTCTCTATCAAGTATAAATTCAAGTCTACTCTATTTCTCTATCCAAAAAATTGAGTGTGAAAGCAAGATCAACTGCTCTACAAACACATGTATTATCAAACTTATGGATGGTAACTCATCAACATGGATAAGATCCAAAAAAAAGAATCGATTGTAGAAAACTTACGATGAAACATTACGATATAAGTGGTCATAAGACTTCCGCAACTTCTCATATGCTGCAGCATTTTCATCACTGAGTTCCCCTTTAGCATTCAAAATCTTTGCATTTTCATGCTCCATTTGACGAAGTGACTATTAAGAAATAATAATTGACAGTTACAATCTTCATACTAATAAAAAAAAAAACAACGGTGAGTATAAGATAAACTCATAATCTACTGTCCTGGGTTAAAGCAGTATATGGTTCTAAGGTCGAAAGGAGTGTAACTCTTACAGTATGTTCAGATTGAAGCAGCTCTGCTACAGCATCGTAATATGTGTGAAAAGCTTTTCTGAAAATCTTCTTCTGATCAGATGTAACGTTGAGGGTTTTAAAAAACTGCAACCAGACATCACTACGTTAGTAGGTGATCATTCAGATTCATATTGGCAAGTAATCAGAAGGAGAATAAAGTGTCTTAGCAACAGAAAAATAAAAGCAATTGACATAAATAAGAAGTGCTGATAAACATCCCACACATTATCACTTTAATCAAGGCACTAAAGCAAGAACAAGTTAGTTCTTAATGAAAAGAAATAACCAGTTCCAGATCCTAGTCCAACTGCCCAAATAACTACAAAATGACATATGAAAGAGAGACAGAGAGACAGAAAGACAGCAGATTTTTGGCACCTCCTCATAAATTTCTTGTCCGGAGTGTGGCAATCCCAGAAAGAGTCGCCCTTGTCGAGCAAAACTAGCAAGGAGAGTCAAATTTGTTTGTGTACTATCCCGGTCCTTTAAATGTTCTAAGCTAGTGAGATCCTTAATTATATTGATGAAAATACCGCCATCCTCTATAACTCCAACGAAATAAAGTTCTACAAGCAATTTCAAGGTGCTCCGCTTTTTCATAGCCTTTGAATTCTTATCCCCGTCCAAGTCTTCACCAGTTTTTCCAGGAAAAAAGATCTTCAAAAGCCCTTGTACCAAGCTTGGTGAGAAGTCCTTGTATCTCTGATGAAGTAAGGAACAGATCTGAGGAAGATTAACATAAGTGTCAGGGCAAAGCATTAAAAAAACAGGATGTATAACTGCAGGGTTATGTATTATTGTCCATGCGAGAATGTGATCTTCAACATATAACAAGACTAGAATACTTCCACACAATGTACGAAGAGCCAAAACAGTTCGAAAAGTAAAGATCAGATTGCATTTTAACAACTTTAGCATGTGCATTTTAACCCGACTTAATAACATGGAACAAGCAACAGCGAGTACTATGCCAATGACTGAATACACAGGCTACCTGAACAGCTGCTTGTATGTCAGATGTTTTAAGCTTTGCATCACATATAGCTGTCACAGCCTCACTAACAAATTTGCTAAGATTCACACTTCGCAACTCATCCATCAGCCCTTCCCTCTGTTCTTCATTTATCTGCTTTAACTTTTTGATAACTGCAGTATTACGTTTGATGCTAGAATCCAATGTCCGGAGAAACCCTGCATCTGATGGGTGGTAATTACATTAAAGTCAATGTGACAGTAATATATTAAAAGCCTAAAACATAAACAACATAGAATGCAGCCTCAAACATACTTAAAAGACAGACTAACTTGATATTTAACAAAAAAGAAACAAATGAAGCAGGATTAGCCTATCAAGGATAATCCAAGAACAGAATATGTAGCAACTTATTTGATGTATAACACGCTTGACTTCATAGATTTCTGTTCTCCTTAAATCATGGGCAAAATATTGCACGTATGCTACTTTGTCTTCTAATCAAGGTTCATAAATTTTACATTTCTGATCAATTTCATACATTACATGCAATGAAGTCAATTAAAATAAATTCCATCCTCAAATTCTTGCAAAGCAACTAACCAGGTCTTTCAGGATTCAAGTTATTCTGACGAAGAGACACTTTTTCCTCCATAGATTTCTTAATTTCCTCAAGTCGAGCAATGGCTTCCTGAAAAATGAAAACCGGAACGAAACCTTTTTAGAGTAAAATTCATATTCAGAGTTACAATCAAGAGAATTCTGTTTGAAAGCACATAAACAGCACAACCGCCTTAGTAAAAATCACTAGGCGCAAAACCTCCAGGAAACAGGCTCACCTCATCGTCTTGCTTACTTTGGGATTCGCCTCCAACGCGGCACTCGTCTTCATGGTGATCCATATTCGAATTCCTACGGTCACCAGTAATTAGAACCCTAAAAGAATCATAGTAGAGAAAGAAGAACTACACTATATTCTCTTCAATCTTCCGGAGTAAAGCCTATAGCTTCTTACGTTTGCATCAATAAATCGACAGGGTTGAGCTAGGTTAGGGTTAGGGTTACGGTGTACCTGATCGGAGATTGATTGAAATAGATCGTCGCCGGAGAAACGAAAGTGAGTGATTCACTCGATAGAGAATCTACAGAAATAATATGGAGTTACCAAAACTCAAAAGCGCTGTGTTAACTGTAAAAGATGCATTCAATTTCATTTCTATACTTTTAAATAAATATAAATATTTATAATATTACTAAATAAAAGAAACATATTTTAATATAGTAATATTATAATTTATTACTATATAATTTATTTATGTGAATCTGTTTTTTAGGAGAACTTTTCTAAGAAGTCAGTTGATTGTTTGACTGTCATTTAAAAAAGAGTTTTTTTGAATAAGCTTTGAGTGTTTGACAACATAAAAATAAAAAGTATTTTTAATTTTAACCATATTTT
>JANKYE010711810.1:0-10280 GCA_032467995.1 Erythroxylum dillonii | reverse complement strand
ACATCGACGGTGATATCCGAGTCCGTGCTCGCGAAGGTAGCATGCTAAACCAGTCAATCACTCACATATCGGTATAAATTTTTTTTGAAACACTTACATTGCGGAAATCCATTTTCAGTTTGGGCCTAATAAAAGTCGATAGTACATTGTTTTCAATGCAGTACAATCAAAATAGTTCCACTGATCAATTTTAACCAAATAGACCGAGAAAGTCAATGTATGCATGTACAAAAATTTCATGTGCACTAAATTCATTTTTCACAATATATGTATGTCACTATATGCATGAACATGCAAATGCATTTTCCATCTCTCAGGAAACACCCATATTTCCTATTTTACCCTTCCTACTGGTACCGGGATATTACATCCACGGTCTCCAAATGATGGCCCATTTATATGTGGTGAAGTGTTACTCCCCATCGGAGGGCATGAATCCTAGATCTTGCATGGTTTGACCTCCCACTGAGGCATGGTTTGCAATTACCTTTAGTGAATGAATCAAATGGTTAAACACTCAATATATTTTATCAATAACCTGCCCACCGTAGCTCTTTTGGTAAAAATATGGACCAAATTATGAAACTTCTTAAAAAGTTGAGCATGAGAAGATTTGTAGTTTTTTGAGTGGGAGGGTCCCAGTTTTTCTTTTAATGGATAAGATGGCCCACCGTCACTAAGTCTGTTATAGATAAGAAAAATAACCGTCATATAATGTTTTAAATTTTTTAAGTTTTGTTCAATCTATCATGCATGTATACATGCATCATGATTTTATACAAAGTTCCAATATTATTGATTGACTAGTATGCTCATGTTTTAATAATTTATATTTTCAGACATAATCAACCACTAAATGAATCTACTTACTTTGCTCTTGACAAATAACAAATTGGAAAACAGAAATAATTTTAATGAATGGAGATGTAACCTTGACATTGTTCTTCAATATGAACGTATTTCATGGGTATTAATTGAAAATGAGCTTGCACCTCCAAATGGAGATTCAACTCCTGAGTAAGTCCAACAACATGAGCATTGGTAGAATGCTGACAAGACTACTAAGTATTATATTCTAGCTTCTGTTAGTGGCATGTTGCAAAAGAAAATTGCTTGTATGAAAACTGCTAGTGTAAGGGTCCATCACCTACATGAGATGTTTGGTGTGAGAACCAGGACTGCAAGAGTAAAAGCTATCCAAGCCGTTCATAATCTCAAACAGAAACCTAATGAACCAGTGCTGGATTACATGATGAAGATAATCTCCACAGCTACTGAGGCTGAGATGCTTAGGGCGGATATGTCTTGAGTGAGTTGATGAATATCCTCCAAAGTACGGAGAAAATATTTAATATCAAGACCCATAAGCCAGAAGCTAATGTAGCATCTTCTTCTAAGCCCAGGGGTAAAGGAAAGCAAAAGAAGAAGGGTCCAATGAAAAAGAAGGCCCAAATAGGGGTCAAGGCCTAACCCATGAAAAAGAAGGCCAAAGAGAACACCCAGAGAAAGTGTTTCCACTATGATGAGATGGGCCACTGGAAAAGAAACTGTCCAGTCTACCTTGAGCCCCTCAAAAGAAAACAAGGTATGGGTTTCCTAAGTTTGTTAGGAACTAGAAATGTGGCAGATTTATCTTATTCTTGGATATTAGATTCAGGAGCCACTAACCATATTTGCAATTCTTTGCAGTGGTTTTAACAAAGGAAAAGACTACCTAAAGGCCAGTTTCAAGTCAAGATAACAAATGGATAATAGGTTTTAGTAGAATCAGTAGGAGTAGTTATCATAGACTTTCCTAGTGGTCATAAATTATATTTGGAGGATGTTTATTACATGTCAATGATTATAAGGAATATGATTTTTATTTTTTGTCTAATAAAATCTAGTTATTCTTCATATTTTGAAAATGTTGTTTCAATATATGAGAATAAGGATTTTATTTGTGATGCGATAATTAAACAGGGATTGTTCTTTATAGAACTTATAACATGCTCACTAAACACCACAGAATTGATAAAACCAAGACAATCCAATGTCACTAGCATTAATTCAAAATATTTGTGGCACTTCAGAATGGGTTATATCAATCTGAAAAAACTTGACAAGTTAGTAAAGGATGGGATCCTTATTGGCTTAGATAATGATCCATTACCCTCCTATGAATCTTGTATTAAAAGAAAAATGACCAAAACCTCATTTCCTTCTAAAGGAAACAGATCTGAATCCACGTTGAACCTGGTACATACTGATATGTGTGGGCCTATGAACGTACAAGCTAGAGGAGGTTATGTAACCTTTATAGATGATTACTCTAGACATGGCTATTTGTATTTGATGCATAAAAAGAGTGAATCCTTTGAAAAGTTCAAAGAATTCAAAGCTGAAGCTGAGAAGCAGCTAGATAAGCCATTAAAACAACTTCGATCGAATCGAGGTGGTGAGTACTTATCTAGAGAGTTCCAGCAATATTTAATTAACAATGGAATTATTTCCAATTTGTCAGCTCCTCGAACACCTCAACAGAATGGCATAGCTGAGAGGAGAAATAGGACTTTATTGGAAATGCTAAGATCAATGTTGTCCTACTCTAGCCTTCCAGAATCGTTCTAGCAATATGCCATACAAACGGCAACATATCTTCGTAACTTTGCTCCATCCAAATCGGTGCCTAAAACGCCTAAGAAGTTGTGGGCTAGTCGAGTGCTTTCGTTGTGGCATTTAAGGACTTGTGGCTGCCCAACCCATGTTCTAAAGCCTGAATCCATAAAGATGGAACCAAGGTCAGAAGTATGTTTGATTGTAGGATATCTACAGGAACTCAAGGGCACTATTTTTACAATCCTCAAAATAGGAAGGTATTTGTGTCGATAAATGCGACCTTCTTAGAGGAAGAGTTCATGAGAAATCACAAAGGAAAAAGTGAAGTAGTATTAAAGGAGTTAGCTATTTCATTCAAACCAAAAGTTGCTTTGGATTTGACAGAACAAGATGTCAAAATGGATTCAAGAGTTGAATCGGAAGTGCAAACTGAACATCAAGTTGTACCTACACATAGTGGAAGGGTTGTGAGACATCCAGATAGGTATCTATGTCTAGGATAAGGCTTAATTGCCATCCCAGACCAAGAAGAAAAGATCCCATCACGTATACATAGGCTATTAATGATGTTGATGCAAAAAATGGCTAAAGGCGATGGAATCTCAAATAGATTCAATGTACACTAATGAAGTCTGGGTCTTTGTAGATCTACCATCAGGTATAAAAGTCATAGGGTCTAAATGGATCTACAAAAGGAAAAGAGTATCAGATGGAAAGGTAGAGACCTTTAAAGTGAGATTGGTAGCTAAGGGTTGTACTCAAAAAGAGAGTATAGACTATGAGAATACTTTTTCTCCAGTTGCCATGCTTAAGTCCCTCAGGATTCTTTTGGCCATAACAGCCTATTTCAATTGTAAAATATGGAAAATCGATGTCAAGACTGTATTTCTTAATGAGGATCTTGAGGAGACCATTTATATGGCCTAACTAGAAGGTTTCATTGAGCCAGGTAGTGAGTATAAGGTATGCAAGTTACAAAGGTCCATTTATGGACTTAAGCAAGCATCTAGGTCTTGGAATATTAGGTTTGATAATTCTATCAAATCCTATGGATTCATACAAAACCTAGATAAGCTTTGTATTTATTTTTCTAATCTTGTATGGTGATGACATTCTGCTCATTGGGAATGATGTGAGAATGTTATCTACGGTTAAGGAATGGTTGAATGAACAGTTTTCAGTGAAGGATTTAGGAGAGGTTAACTATGTTCTAGGGATCAAATTATAAGGGATCGTAAGAACAAACAGATAGTCTTGTCTCAATTAACCTACATTGAGAATATGATTAATAAGTTCGCCATGCAAGATTTTAAGAGAGGTTTCATACCTACCAGACATGGAATCAAACTTTCAAAGAAAAAATCACCTAAAACCCAAGAGGAGGTTCAACGCATGCGTAACATTCCATATGCTTCTGCAGTTGGAAGTTTGATGTATGCAATGATTTGCACTAGACTGGATATCTATTACGCAGTGGGACTGGTAATCAGATTTCAGTCCAATCCAGGAATGGAACTTTGGACTGCAGTTAAGTGTATACTTAAGTATTTTCGTAAGACAAAGAACTTAATGCTTGTTTACTCAGGAAGTAACCTTATTCCGACTGGATATACAGACCTCGATTTCCAATCAAATGTTGATTCAAGGAAATCAACTTCTGGTTCTATATTTACTTTAGGAGGTGGAGCCATAGTCTGGAGGAGTGTCAAGCAATCTTGTATTGTTGATTTGACTATAGAGGCTGAGTATATTGCTGCTTATGAAGCAGCAAAGGAAGCAGTTTGGCTCCGCAGGTTCCTAAATGGTTCGTAGGTAGTTTCAGAGGCGAAAAAAGTCATTACACTTTATTGTGATAATAGTGGGGCAATGGCTAATTCTAGAGAACCTCGGAACCACAAAGCTGCCAAACATATTGAGTGAAAGTATCATATCATAAATGAGATAATACAACGTGGAGAGGTGGATGTGGTAAAGATTCCCACGAAGCAAAACCTTACTGATCCGTTTATGAAGACATTGTTTCAAAAGAGTTTTGAGGGTCACCTAGTAGGCATGGGAATGAAGGATATGTCAAACTTGCTTTAGGGCAAATGGGAGAATGTTGGAGTTACGTAAATATAGTGCCCTGGAAAGCAAGTGTATTTACATGTAACTTAATCTTCTTCAGTTACAGTTTTGTATTGAGGAAGTATAATGTTAGTGAATATTAATTGTCGATCTCACAAGGACTACAAGTACTAGCAATAACCTCTTTTTATTATCTAATTGATGAATAGGGTGATGGTTTTAATTAAAAGTAAACTAAACTAAAATTTAACATAATAATAAACCAGAAAGTAGACAACAGTAAGATTAATTAATATCAAATAAATAGTACCTAGGTAATGTTAGGTTCCGATCATGCATCTCATACATAATATATATCAAATATACGCAGCAGAAATAAAACGGAACCTGAAAAACCAAATCTACTCATGCATATAGATATAAAAAAACAAAAACAATAAATGTAAGAAAATAACTCTTGAGAGAGTTAGTGAGAAAAAGTGTGTGTGTAAGAAAAAGAACCTTTCTTTTTCTTTTCTTGTGTCTTACACAAGATGCACGAAAATCATCTCAATTTCTGACCCATTTGGCCTTCCAAAACTCCCATCACTAATGGAAAGTTATGGGAAGTTAATGGTCATAAATAGCATGCATTAATGGAAGTTATGGGAAGTTAATAACCATGAACAACATGCATTAATGGAAGTTATAGGAAGTTAATGACCATGAATAGCATGCATTAATGGAAGCCAACAACACTTGTTTCTAATCCATTCCATACAATGTTTTCTACCACGATCACAATGCAATACAAACCCGAAACACTCTTTCATATCTTGAATCACTATTCAAGAACATTTTACTCATCATTCGGATCTCCTATGTGTGTGACCCATTAGGTTCCTGGTTATGTTGGCCACTTGAATTAACACTTAATTCAAGTAAGTCAAGAGCGGTATCTAGCAACATTTCATGACCCCCAATTGACCAATGTTGCCATACAATTCATCCTTTCACCATCTATATCTGCTCTGGCCAAGGACTCGCACGATAAGAGGTCGTGGGTATCATCTCCTTCTATTAGGACTGATGAATCTTTTATTGGCTAATTAATTACCTCTTAATACCTCAAGCTATACTTAATCATCACCCTATGAGTAACCCTTGAAAGGCACCGATGAATGGAGTCAAAGCATAGGATTAGTATCCTAGATATTCTTGAGCACCTCAAGTCAAAGGATACTTGCACCATTGCTATGATGAGACCATCATTGACATTGGAATAAAAAAACAAATGATTGTCTCATAGTAGGTCAATCCAATGTACTTACTACCCTAAGTAAGCATCTACATGTTAACACTAAACAACTTATGTCTAGAACTTATGAGATCTATTGTTTGATCTAATCAAGGAGTATAACATATGCTAGTATATCCCGATTAATGATATCCCATGTCATCAATCTTATGACTAGGGAAAGTTTAGATACTAACATAATTACACATGATAGGAATCTCATTATCATGATCTCATTATGATTTCCTACATGCTATGTTTAGTATCAAGGACTTCATTAAATCAATTTAAGATCAACATCAAATCCATAAACGTATGACCATCAAAATAATGAAAATGCCTTTATTAATCTTAAAATGATTCGTACAATAAGTACTAAAGGTGATTTCCTTTAGAACATTTCTCTAGCAAGTAATGAATCCCCCTAAGATTTCGGATAGGATTGAATTATCTTATATTTTCTTATATATTTCCGTATGATTTCAATCTTATTCTCATTATAAATTACTTAATTTGTCTTCAATATTTTTTGACTACTCGGTTAGAGATGATAATATATTTTAGGCTAAAAAGAGAAGAGGGTCAAAGCAAATTGAAAAGCAATTGCAAAAAAAATTAATTAATTTTTGATCTATGCGTTGCGTTTGCTGCATGAACAGTGTACGCAAACGCAGTGTATGCTACATTCTTTTTAAACGTTGGGAGAGCAAATTAAAAGGGACGCAGCAGGAGACAAGCAAGAAAATCACATAACAGACGTAACAGAGGACGGAATGATGCCGCATAGGAGTTGAGAGCAATAATCAAGAGGAACGACGATGCACAGGAGGCAGCAGGTAATAGGTGACAGCAAAACGCAGACATTTGGTGGCCAACGCAGGGAAGTAAGGGACGCAATCACGCAGCACAGTGGTATTTAAAGGAGTTAACATTGTAATTGTCAAAACAAATGCACAGAGTCGGCACAACAAATACATGCACAGTAGCAGAAACAAGAGGGATGTTGTGCAGGCGTGAAGATAGGCACAGTGGAGGCGCAGCTGCTGCATCTTCGGTGGGCTTGCATGACGCCAAAGCTTGAGATATTGAACAGTGAGAAATTAAAGGGGCATTTAAGTAGGGACATTGAATGGGGGCTGAAGCAATTTTTCGGGAAAGATCTATGAAGAGCTAGGCATCCTGACGCTAGTTTAGAGGTGACATCGACGCCGATCACTCGAGCTAAGTATTTTTTATTATTTTATTGTTTCTTTCTCTTATTAGGAATTGATTATGTTATCCTATTTAATTGATTTGGTTAATGTGTATGGATAATCAGATTTTCATTTTCATTCGATTGCCATTGGGTATTATGATTTGATAATTTTAATGCATTCATTGAACTATTAATTTCAAACCCATTGCTAGAATTTCTATATAATCCATAATTGTTATGTTGAAATTCATGTGTAGCGATTAATGATTCATAATCATTAGGGATAACATGACCTAGGTTAAATGACGCATCGTATGTAGTGGTTGCCTTCATTAATCGATTTTCCTAGTTCATAATGATACTGCTTAATTAAATCTAGAGATTGTATCCTAGGTTGTTCGATGGTTAGGTTTAATTAAAGATCATATCTTGGTTAAACAAAACCTAAGGAAAAACTCAGGTTAATTATTAACCCATGATTAATAATTTCTAGGAGAGGTTAAAGAATAACAAATTAATAAAATATGCTTACTCAGGATGTAGGCCGAGATTGAACCGAAGAACCGGGTCCCTACTGAATTTCCCACCTTTTTCATTTTTTTGCTTATTTTCTTTAATTTATTTTATTAGTTAATTTTATTTTGTTTTCTTCTTTGAAAAATCAAAAACCACTCATTAAGTGTAAACACCGATTAATTTTATTTCATAAACTTTACACACACTCTCTGTGGGATCGTCCTAGACAAGCCACTGCTACAGTAGTAGTCTAGTTATTTTATTTTGACTAGCGTTACGACGAGCGGTTAAATTTTAGGGTCGTTGCCGGAGAGTGCGGTGTTTTAGTTTTTGTTCGTGATTTAATTGGTGTTTTCTATATATTTGTTTGTGATTAATTTCCTTCCTGTTATTTTTTATCTTTCCATTTTTATTTTGTGTTCGAAAAAATTTTCGATATGGACGGAATTAATTTCTTTTATAATTCATATTCTCAATCCTATAACAATGTTTTGACTGATCAACCTAACTTTTGTAATGGATGGGATAATCATTAGAATTACTTCCATGATAGTTTGCAGGAAGTATAACAATTCTCGTACAGACTAGAAGCATCCTATCACAACTCCTGTCCATCTCTGAAAGAGTTGATGTTGCAATTGCAAGAGAATACTTTATAATTCAAGAAGGATGGAGGGCAATTTCCAAAAAATACATGTTAGATCTGGAGAACCAACATAATTCAGTTGCAAATTTAGAAGAACTTGTTAATAATAAGACTGCTAACAATTTACAATTTCTACAGGATATGCAAAAATTTCAATAAATAGGCAAGAATTCCGATAAGAGACAAAAGCAAGCCATCAGAGAATGGAACACCTAATGGGTCAGATGGCAATAAGCCTTGATCACCTAGAATCGCAACATGAAGAGGAGCAGCCGTATCAACCTGAGGTGTATCCAATTGAAGTCTGTGTAGAAACTTTACAAAGTGATGAGGAGCTTGAGAATTTTGAGCTAAACCCCAAAGAATTGTTTACGCTGAAGAAGTCTAGAAGGAGCTCAGAGCTGAAAAGGACACATCTTTTAGCTCGGAGGTAAGTACTGATCCCATAATTATTTTTGAAAGTAACTCTTTACCTTTAGATTATAGATTGGAGGAGTTAAATGATAAAGAAAAATTTGAAGAGATGTTTGAAATATTTCTAGAATGTATGGACTTTGTCGGAATTGAGAGTTTGAGGATAGGGAAGCCGCTAAACGGGAATGATGATCAACTAAGGCCCTATCCAGAACTACCTCGCATGGAAGTGGCACTAATTGTAATACCGGAAGATCTCAATTTCGTCACGTGAGGAGAAGAAGGAGTCGAGCCAGCAACCCTAAAAAAGGCGCGTCTTGGGAGGCAACCCAAGGGAAGTAAATTTCTTTTCCTTTATATTTCTGCATTACTTTATATATGCTTCTGTGTTTTTGAATTTGTTTGTTTTACTTGGTTTTAAGTTTTCAATTAAAATGAGAGAAAGAATAAAACAAATGAAACAAACATTTTCTCATTTTCTATTACTTGTGGGATTATATAATCATGATTAGAGTGTGAATTGAGTAGAGAATTTCATAGTAACTTTAATATGTACTTTTGCTCTTGTGATTGGTCGATATGCATTACCTTTAGAAGAGCAGTGACTAATAGTAGACAAAGCCAGTGAAATTTTGAGCCTTATTTGACTAACACATCCATATTAGTCTCATTACCTTTTGATAATGTGTGACCTTCATGACATGTACATCCCGATTTTGCATTGAATTTCTATTCGAGACCACATTTTTATCACATGCATTAACATGGATATGATTAGGCAATTTTTGTTTTTTATAAGCTACATTAGCCAAATGACCTACGCTATTGACATGATTTTTCCCTTGTTAATCCCCTTTGAGCTTTATCCTTTCTTTTTATATAAACCACATTTTATGCTTTTAAAATTAACCAAATGTCCGACCCAACTCATAAAGCTAGTGGAACATTTGTTGTTGAGTTTGTGGATGTACAAAATTCTAAGTGTGGGGGTGTATATATGTGAGGGTTGGTTATAATCTTGGGATGTTATTTTATGTCTTATCATTGAAATTCTCATGTTGATATAGTTTATTTCAATTTTATAAGGAAAAGAAAGAAAGAAAAATGAGAAAATGAAAATGAGAAAAAGAAAGAAGAAAAAAAGTTTAAAATAAATGTATCAAGGAAGAATTTCATATTTGTTAAAAAGATGTTTATGGTTGATGCATCTTCCTAGAGTTGTAATAGATGTGTTATTTGAGCAAAGGTTGGCTTGGAAGGTTCACTCTTGATTGTATGTTGGATCCCGTTTCTGGAACCCAACTACTTAATCCGAAACACTCAACCATAAACATGATTCCTTACAAACTCTTCTTGCTTTGATACCATCTATCGAATTCGAAACGAAACGAAACGAAAGCAAATCGAAACAAACGTTTCAAAACGAACGGCAATCTTGAGACCGGCTCCCAACCGGAAAGCGGAAAACGGAAACGAAGAACGTAGAGAATCAAACGAACGAAATCGAAGGAACGGATTTTCTAAGCAAAACTAATCGAAAGCCAATCGAAACGAATACTGAAGCAAAA
>JANKYE010711686.1:0-10291 GCA_032467995.1 Erythroxylum dillonii | reverse complement strand
AAAGGCTAAAGGGACGCATTTGATGGAGGTTGACCGCAACACTAAATATTTCTCAGCATTGGTTAAGAAAAGGAATCGGATGAATGAAATCACCTTTCTTCTTAAGGAGGACGGTACTCCCACATCTTCTTTGGATGAAGTTGCTGCCTGCCTTGTCCATCACTATCAAGGGTTGTTCGGCTCTTCCATTCAACGTGAAAGGATTGAACTCCATATTATCCGTAATGGTCCCTTACTAAACCAGGGGATGCGCAATCAGTTGATAGGCCATATTTCTGACCAGGAAATTTGTCATGCACTGTTTGATATTGGAAATGAGAAAGCCCCGGGGGCGGATGGGTTTACTACGACATTCTTTAAAAATCAGTGGGAGAGGGTTGGTGATGATGTATTAGCTGCGGTGCATGAGTTCTTTGAGCATGGGCAGCTCCTAAAACAACTAAACCATACAATCATTACCCTCATACCGAAGATTAGACAGCCTCCAACAGTTTCTGATTTTCGGCCTATTGCTTGTTTAAATGTGGTGTATAAAGTCATATCCAAGATCCTGATGGAGCGCATGAAGAAGGTTGTGGATGCCATTGTTGATCATGCCCAATCTGCATTCATTCTAGGTAGAAGTTTGCAAGATAAAATTTTCTTGGCACAAGAATTGGCTCGAGGATATAGTCAAAAACGTATCTCTCCCAGATGTATGCTAAAAATTGACCTTACAAAAGCTTATGATATGGTCTCTTGGGAATTCTTGGAGGAAATGCTAAAAGGTTTGGGCTTCCCTCCTCGGTTTGTTGATTGGATTATGGAATGTGTCACCACTACTTCCTTCTCACTATTGATTAATGGTAACCTCCATGGCTTGTTTAAGGGACGGCGGGGTTTGCACCAAGGGGACCCAATGTCACCTATTTTGTTCTTACTTTTCTTAGAGTACCTATCACGAGTCCTCAAAACTACAACGGTTAATTCGGATTTCAATTTCCATCCGAAGTGCAAAATGTTAGGCATTACTCATTTGGCTTTTGCAGATGATCTAATGCTTTTCTCCAGAGGTGACCTTCCTTCTATTCGCATTTTACTTAATGGATTGCATACTCTTAACCGAGTGGCTAGCTTGAGGGTTAACCCCCTTAAATCTAATATCTTTCTTGGAGGCGTGTGGGATAGGGAGAGAGATGACATATTGCATCTGTCAGAGTTTCGCTTAGGTAAATTCCCCGTTAGATATTTGGAAGTACCCTTAGCGCCTTTGAGGGTTTCTATTGCGCAATACTCTGGCCTTTTAGATTTGGTGGAGGCTTATCTTACTGCTTGGAATGGGAAAACTCTTTCTTATGCAGGGCGCACGGAATTAATTAATTCAGTGATCCAAGGTGTGTTAGCTTTTTGGCTCTAGGCGTTTGCCATTCCTTTGGCGATCTTGGAAAAAATAGCCTCACTATGTTGTCTTTTCCTGTGGGGTGGTAAGCATTATAGGGTGGCTTGGGATAGCATTTGCACGCCTAAGGCGGAAGGTGGGCTTGGGCTGAAAAATTGTAAAATCTGGAACTCGGCGTTGCTCGCTAAAACGATTTGGAATATTAATGCTGAAGCCAATTCCTTGTAGGTGAAGTGGATTCATGTTGTTTACCTTAGAGGGGAGTCCATATGGGATTGGAACCCCCACCCACGAGCTTCACTTTTAATGAAAAAGGTAGGTTCCATTCGGGATATGCTCATGCATAAACTTGGAGGATGGTTGGAGGTTGCTACAGGGCTGGCAAATTTGTGCACTAATGGCCGATTCTTATCCCATAAAGCTTATGATTTGATGCGTACTAAAAATACTAGCAAACCTTGGATGTCGTTTATTTGGAAGCACTGCATCACCCCCCCTCCCCCCCAAGTTTTCTTTCATTGTATGGTTAGGGTTGCAGAACCTCCTACCCACTAAGGATCACCTCCCTTTTCTTAATGTGGACCCAATGTGTATCTTGTGTAAAAGTGAGGTGGAATCCATGACTCATTTATACTTTCAATGCTCTTTCACTAAATTGGTTTGGCAGGAAATTCATAGGTGGCTTTGTATGTCCAGAATGATGGGCTCTCTTACTCGTGCTATTAAATGGATTAGGAGTGAAGATAAGGGAGCTCTCTTGCGAAGTAAAGCTATCCGAATTGCTTTCCTTTGCACGGTGTATACTATCTGGAAAATCATAAATGCAATGCAATTCGATGGGGCCATCTTTAATTGAGTGGATACGGCTGCTAAGATAAAAGCGACTACCTATACAATTTTATTTTGGTTGTATCCAGCTGATAATATTACCTCGCACTTAAAGACTGCCTAATAGGTTGTGTGGGTTGATGTGTTGGTCGGTTAGACCCCAGGGCACATGCTGTGTATCACAACTTACGTGGGTTGTGGATATACGGGATGAGTGCAACGGCTGTATGGCCCACGCAGAGTCTTTCTCTACCTTCATAGATTCCGTTGTTCTTGATTATTTTCTTCATTTTGCCCCAGTGCTTCAATGGTCATCACGAACCACAATAAGTTTTTCTAACCTCATTATGGGTGTAAGGGGATTCGTGGGTTTTATTGTTTTCCTTTTGCTGCAAAAGGGGTTCTTGTTCTAACCTCATTTTGAGTTAAGATGCTTTGTTAGGTTGTTTATTTGCCTTACTTTGGCCGATAGGGATATGCCCTTATTTCGGATGTACATACCTTATTTTGATAAATACAATTTAACATTTATAAAAAAAAAAAGAGAAATCCCATGCGATATGGTTAAGAATCTCCTCTTGGAATTCTCCATGCTAAACCTCTTTATCACTTTACTATGTATGTGGATTGAGATAATCCAAGCAACCTTTTTGTTCTATCTCGATAGATCTTTATACCTAGTATATAAGCTACTTCTCCCATATCCTTCATGGAAAAGTTCTTAGATAACCAAATCTTAACATACTGAAGTATTGAAATGTCATTTCCAATAAGCAATATCTCATCAACATGAAACACTGAGAAAATGACTGCACTCACATTCATCTTCTTGTAAACACAAGGTTCATCCACATTTTTTATAAAATCAAACTCTTTAATTGTTTCATCAAAAGGGATGTTCCAAATTTCGGAAGCTTGCTTAAGTTCATAAATGGACCTTTGCAACTTGCGTATTTGATCAGGAAATTCTTTGGATTCAAAACTCTCAGGTTGTGTCATATACACATCCTCTTGCAAATTCCCATTGAGAAATGTTGTTTTGACATTCATTTGCCAAATTTCATAATCATGCTATACTGCTATAGCCAATAAAATCCTTATGGATTTAAGCATTGCCACTGGCGAAAAAGTATCATCAAAATAAACTCCTTGTTTTTGTCTGTAACCTTTTGCCACCAACCTTGCTTTGTATGTATGTACATTTCCATCCATATCAGTTTTTCTTTTAAAAATCCATTTGCACCCAATAGGTACTATACCTTCAGGTGCATTCACCAAAATCCATACTTGGTTAGTGCACATGGATTCCATTTTGGATTTTATGGCTTTTTGCCATTTTAAAGAATCGATGTCTGACATTGCTTCTCTAAAAGTAGTAGGCTCATCATGTATGAGTGATACGCTATCCTTTCCCTGCTCAATATGTAGATCTAATCTAGTGGGAGGGTGAAGTATCCTACTAGTTCATCGCGGACTATATGTCTCTTGAACTCTCGGTTGTGCATCATATGTATCAACTTGAGATTCTTGTTCCATGTTGATGGGAATTTGTGGTTCTTAAACATCTCTAAGTTCAACCTCACTCCCACTACTTTCTTTGAGAATAAATTCTCTTTCTAAGAATGTAGCATATCTTGAGATAAACACCTTTTGCCCAATAGGATGATAGAATTGATAACCGAAAGTTTCTTTTAGATACCCCATAAATTTGCATTTATCTGATTTAACTTGAAGCTTGTCAGATATAGCACACATCACATAAGCTTCACATCCTCAAATCTTTAAGTGTGATAATCCAGGTCTTCTACCAGTCCATATCTTATATGGTGTCTTATCAACTGATTTAGATGGAACTTTGTTTAAAAGATATGTTGCGGTTTCAATTGTGTATCCCCAAAAGGATATAAGAAGGACTGCATGACTCATCATGGAACGTACCATATCTGATAGTGTACGATTTCTCCTCTCAGAAACTCCATTATATTGTAGAGTTGTAGGAGGAGACCATTGTGAGAGAATCCCATTCTCTTTTAAGTAACCAAGAAACTCGTGATCTAAGTATTCACCACGTCGATCTGATTTAAGTGTCTTAATACTTTTACCAGTTTGTTTCTCTAATTCTAGTCTAAATTCTTTGAACTTTTCAAATGATTTAGACTTTTGATTCATTAAGTACACATAACTATATCTAGAATGGTCATCTGTGAACGTAATGAAATATGAGTATCCACTTCTAATATTTGTAGACATAGGTCCACATACATCTGAATGTCTTAATTTTAGTAACTCACTAGAACGTTGTCCCATTCCCTTAAAAGGTAGTTTGGTCATCTTTTCCAATAAACAAAATTCACAAATTTCATATGATTCTTAATCAAAATGATCCAAATATCCTTCTTTATGTAATTTTGTGATTTTAGTTTCATTGATATGACCTAACCTACAATGTTATAAATAAGATGAAGTTTGGTTACTTAATTTTCTTTTCTTACTATTTATGTTAAGAACTGGCCTTTTTAGATCTAATCATACAAACTATTTGTAAGCAATACGAATCCATAATAAACATCATCTTTATAAAAAGAACAACTGTTATCCTTAATTATAAAGACAAATCCATTCAAATCCAAATAAGAAATAGAAATGATGTTTCTTGTAATAATAGGAACATAATAACAATTATTAAGTTTTAATATAAGGCCAGAAAGCAAAGTTAAACTACAAGTTCCTACAGCTAATACAACAACTCTTGCTCTATTGCCAACGCACAAGTCCACTTCATCTTTCTTCAATGATCTACTCCTTGTTAACATCTATATGTTATTACATAAGTGAGAACCACAACCAGTATCTAATACCCAAATGTGGAATAGAAGTAGAAAGATTGATCTCAATCATAAACATACCTAAAGAGACAACTTCCTTAAGCTTTTTATCTTTCAGGCTAGCAAGAAAAGATGGGCAGTTCCTCTTCCAATGTTCGTTGACTCCGCAATGAAAACATGTGGCCTTGTCATTGCTTTTCTTCTTGACACCTCCTTTGGCTTTTACTACATTAGTAGAAACCTTTTGTTTCTTGTTATTATTCTTCTTAAAGCCTTTCTTGCTTTTACAAGAACTGACAACAAGTATAGAACTAGGTTCCTTCTTAAGGCACCGTTTTAAGTATGTTCAACAGTTCAGGTAGTGTCATGTCCTTCTGATTCATGTTGAAGTTTGTCACGAACTATGAAAAGCTTGAACATAGAGACTACAATACCAGATCAATGGTTAACTCACAGTTCATGACAAAACCTAATTGAGCTAATTTTTCAATATACCCAATCATCTTCAACACATGAATGTTGAATGAAGATCCTTATGTCATCTTGCATTGAAATAGTGCCTTGGAGATTTGATATCTCTCTACCCTACTTTGTGCACCAAATAACCCCTTAAGATGCAGTATCATTGTAGGTGCATCCATGTTCTTATGCTACCTTTAAAGTTCAAGAGACATGTAAGCTAACATCACATATGTAGCTTGTTTAACGTCATCAACATAATGCTAATATTTCTCCCAATCTTGATCAGCTGCATCTAAACAAGGTTCGGATAGAGCAGGAGTATCAAGAACGTACAACTTCTTATCTTGCCTATGAACTATTCTTAAGTTTCGTAGTCAGGCCAAAAAGTTGGGTCTAGTCAGCTTATTAGCATCCATAATGCTCCTCAATGTCAGGTTGGTACTCATCTTCAAATTCAATAACTGAAAAACATAAAAGGAGCATGTACTAGTTTATATCCAAAAATCAAATAAAATAAGGACTTTAAAATATTTGATTACTCCCACTATTATATCGAAAAACTATCAAATAATTTATTAGTGGGCTAAGATCCTATTTAAAATTAATTGATCTTAAGTTTGCTCAACAAACAAACTAAAAATAAATTAGGTAGAAAACAACTTTTCAATCACATCTTATGTGACTCCTAGAACCGTTAGGTGACAACTTTTGCCAAAAATATATCAAATATATCATTCCTAACCCTGCCTATGAATTTATATGATCATGAGTTTACTCATCCAAATTATACAATTTTAGTTAAGTAGAACCCATTAATTTAAGATAAAACATATCCGGGTTAAAGTGACCTTGAGTTTATTCAACAAGCCAAACAATAAACAAAATTCTAGTTTTATTCTCAAATAGTGGAGGACAACTATCACATTTATAACGTCTACTCAATATTTTAAAAATTTTCGATCTTATCAAAATAATATAATCTCATTATATTTATAATTTCAAACATAATACAATTATGAAAGAAACTATTTAAAACTTTTACTTGATTCTAATTATTGATAATAAATTTAATTTAATAATTCAACTCTTGAAAACTCCAATTAAATTCCAAAATTTTTCCTAATAAAAATTCCCTTTGAAAACAATTTTCAAAAATTAGTAAAACACTTTTCGATTTTATTAGGAGTTGAAATTAATTTAATCTCTATTAAATTAATAAAATGACAATTTAGGGGTTTTAAAGGCATTTAAAAACACATAAAAGGGGTTGGGAAGGTATTTGGAGCCAGATGATGACACGCGGGGAGCGTACACTGCATGCACCCCGCAGTTAAAGGGAGAGTTTGATTCCACTGCACGCGCCAGTCAACGTCTGCGATGGACACTTCTCGAAAACGGTGGGCGCATGTCCCACACGCGACAGATACTTCTCCACCTCCCTCCCTCCCACGTTTCTCTGCAACTGCTCTTGACCTCCCTTGTGTGTTAAACCGCAACCCATGTTTCTCCAACTGTTGGGTAACATTCCCAACACATCAACCCACATCACATACCACAAAACAACATTGCCTGCTTCATCTTAACCGTTGGGTCCTCAACTGACGGCTTTATAATTGCCACCCCATTTTCTTCCTTTTTTCTCCTCATCGTCGACTACCTCGGATTGACCAAGCGATGCCATCCATGGCGTTGCCATTTGATGGGAGATTAACCCCATCAATTTCTCCAGTGGATGGCATCGCCATTCGATGGGCGATTAACGCCCATTGACTTCTCCAGTGGTGACAATCGCCCAGAAATGCCATCGATTTCGATGGTGGTTTCCACAGATGGGCGATAATCGCCCATCTGTATTTAGCAAACGCAAGGCAGTAAACACAGAAAGAAGAAAATCGCAAGCCTACAGAAAAACAAAATTTTCAAATCTTGTTTAACACACAAAGGCAAAAATATTTTCAAAAGGTAGATAATAGGGGCGGCAAAAATTAGGGATTTCAAATATCAATTTCCAGAAAACATGGGCATATGTAGAACTCAAAATGCAAGGCAGGCATCGTATAACATAAAGAAGAAAATTCCAAATGTTAATGGATGCAATCGTGCATAATCAATTGGGCAGAAACACAAATACACAAAGAACAATTGTGAAGAGCAGTTTGTGGAAATAGCTTCGGAAAAGACAAAAACCGAGGCATAACAAATCAAAATCAACAATAACCAAGCTCTAATGCAAGATTAACAATTAAAGGAGACTCTAATACCACTGTTAGAATCCAACTATGATCGAATCACAGACGCAGCGAAAAATAAAAATTTTTATAGATTCCGAGCGAATCCCTATAATTGAATAAACTTGAATAAAAAATTCAATTTAGAAATTGTACCTTGTGCTTTCTGTTGAAAAATCTTTGAAACTTTTTTCAATTGATCAATCACGAGTTGTCCAAGTGTCCAATCTATGATGGTATCCACAAAACAATTCCCAAACTTTTTTTAGAGGAAAAAGACAAAATGTGCTAACTTCTAAAAAGCTCTTCCCTTTAAATAGAAAAAATCATAATAGTCTTTTATTAAAATTAAATCTCTTTAATTATAATTAAAATCTAACTCTAATTATAATTAATTTAATTTTAATAAAATCAAATATCTCATATTTGATCCCAAAGTTTCTCAAACTTTATAATTAAGTCCAACTTAATTAAATTAATTTTTTCACAAATTGCCCTTTGATGTATGACCCATTAGGTTCCTAATAAATTGACAATGATTATAAATTCTAATTCTAATTCACAATTAGAATTAGATAAATTAAAACTTCTTTTAATTTATCTTTAATTTTTTAATTAAATAATTCTTAATCATAAATCATGATTAACGTCTAGCAATATGTCATGATTACCCAAATATAAGGAATGTCAAAGTGATTGACTTAACCTGTCCATACATGGCTATAATGTATAATTTAATCTTTTCATCATTCAATATTCTAATTGGACAGAGTATAGATACAATGTCTACTCTTATCATCCAATCATATTCGTTCTTGCTAATTAGTAATTGATTTATAATTAAAATTTGAAAAGTCCTTTTCAAATATCAATTCACTCTGGCCAAAGAATTCCATAAATCATTACTAATCAAGAACAATAGAATATTCTCTCTAATTACTTTAGAGTGACGAATCCTATATTGACTTACTCAGCTATCTACATATGGTTCATATTGTATCCAATTACTACCAAATGAATTATCCTAGGACAATTCATAAGTAGCATCAAAACATAGTGATTCTTATACTAGATACCTTGGTAATCTCAAGTCTGAGGCTCAAATATACAACTATCATTATGAGATAATCCATAGACACATAAGTAATAATGCATCCGAAATTCTCATAATCTGGTCAGTTCAGTGACTTATTCTTTAATAATCACCCACACATTAGTTTAATTATCTTTATATTTTAATTTATGAGATCAATTACTTTCTTCATAAGAAAGAAACATAATGTGTGCTAGTTTTACCGTTTCAGCAATATCCAATCTTGATGAAACTACAACTAGGAATATTTAGGAATAACAAATAAGTGTAAATTGAATCTCATAATTATAATCTCATCATAATTTCAATTACACAGTAATTATTCCAAGGATTTTATCTTTAGTATTAAAATATAAAATATTAATTAAATTAATACATAAAGATAAACAAAGACTTTTCATTAACTCAAAATAATGTCATACATTAATTTGCTTCCAATTGATTGGCTGAAAGGGCATAGACTAACAATGTGAACATATGTTGCATATGTGTGAATTGTGTCAATGTGTCAATGGCAATAACTTAATGGGAGTAGTTTAGCTTTGAACATAGTCATTGAATTTGTAAAGGAATATTGGCTTGTGCATTTTATTTTTTAAGAATCTTTGGTTAAATATGCATGTTAATTAGGATATGACGTCAAGTTAGTCATCTTGGGCAATTTGTTACATACATTTATAATTATAAGTCAAATGAATATGTTAGTATCATTAGTAGTCTTTCATGAGGATGATTGACTAAAAGAAATGAGGTAGGCTGCTGGACCCCGTTCCCGGAGTCCAGTCGAACAGTGCTGGACCCCGTTCCCGGAGCCCATCTATCCAAAACGGAGTCGAAAACAAAGACTGTTGGGCCCGAGTCCCGACCCCCAAGGTTGAACCCGGGGTGACCCGTCGGAATAGACGAATAAGAGCATCTGCGGAAGCATATTTATCTCACTCAAACATACATTCATTTGTATCATATCTATCAAACTAGGCACGGTGATCCAAAAAGCCATAACAATAAAAAAAATATTCAGTAACTTTGTTAACATAATGTCATACAATCCATGCTGAAAACAAAATACATCAGGATGCTCAATGACCTATCCAAAATAGTACTAACTTAGTACAAATGTCTCTAACTATTGAAAAGCGCTCGATGCCTTGCAAGGATCAACCGTCGACTTGTGTTGCACTTGAGGAGGGAAATAATGGGATGAGCTACACAGCTCAGTGGCTAATATATTTATAGTCATCGGGAACCAGTACAAATTCAAGCATATGCAGAGATATATGTCCAAAAAATTCTAGCACTCATACAATATTCAAGCACAATATTAACAATTTATGTCATATAACATTTAATATGCTTCATGATTAACCAATCAAAGATGCAATGCGTAAACAAGCGGCTCGAGGGTTCCATGAAACAGAATGAGGAAACCGAAGTTAACCTCATGAACAGAATGAGTCCATTCGGAGCTCATAAGCCA
>JANKYE010711451.1:0-10309 GCA_032467995.1 Erythroxylum dillonii | reverse complement strand
CAACGATCCTGGCTTTCGGGAACGTCCCGAAACAAAAATTTTTGTTTTCCGCACCGTGTTCATGTGATGGACACACCAGGATTTTCCTACAAATACTTAGTGTAAGAGACCTGAAGAGGTTCTATAGAGAAAGAATACTTGTACAGTTTGAGAAGAATAGTGGAATCTCATAAGGATTCTGAGGATTGGACGTAGCTCACAATTTAGGGTGAACCAGGATAAAATCTCTATGTCTACTCTCTAACTCAATACGTTTAATTTCTATTGTTTGTGTACAAGTATATAGAAGTTAATTGCAATTTAATCTTGAAGATAATCTTATATAATAGTTTTGATGTTCACTTAGTAACTTTGAAACAGTAAGTTTTCAAAGAAATATCAAAGGGGGTTGTATTTACGAAAAAAAATACACAATTCAACCCCCCTTGTGCATTTTGTATATTGTTCATAAAGACTTTACTAACAAGTGATTTACTTTAGTTGGTATTAGAGCTCGGTTTCCAAGAACCATAGTTACAAAGTGAGAATAAAGATCCATGGCAGAATCACACGTTTTTATAGCTGAAGGTGCCTCCGTCATAAGACCTCCTGCATTCAATGGTGAAGATTATCATTATTGGAAAGACAGGATGAGGCTCTTCATTGAATCAACACACGTCAACCTTTGGGACATTATTGAGAATGGACTGATATACCAATGGATGATGAAAGGAATGCCATTCCATGTATCAGATGGTCAACCAATCAAAAAGCAAGATTCCAACTAAACTCAAAGGTCAAGTTCTTTCTGAGTTGTGCCTTAAGCAGGAGTGAATACGATAAAATTCATGGATGCGACACTATGAAGGAGATGTAGGACACTCTATCCATAGCACACGAAGGTACCAACCAGGTGAAAGAGTCCAAGATAAGTATTCTTGTACGCTAGTATGAGATGTTCAAAATGAAGGAAGATGAGTCTATCGATCAGATGTTTGGACGATTTCAAACTATCATCAATGGACTTAAAGCTCTTGGGAGAATCTATGATAATCAAGATCATGTTCAGGAGATTCTCAGAAGCCTTCCAAAAAGATGGAGACCTAAAGTCACCGTAGTAGAAGAAGCTAAGGACTTGAGTGTATTAAAGCTTGATGAATTGCTTGGTTCCTTGAAGATACATGAAGTGCAGCTTGATGTAGAAGATAAACCCAGACGGGATAAATCTATAGCATTAAAATCTAGACAAAAGAATCATAAGATTCAAAAAAAGAGAAATTCATCATCAAAAGCGTTAAAGATTGAAGAAATCAAGAATGACGACACCAGTGAATCTGAACAAGATTCAAGCGAAGATGATGATGAATTATCTTTTATCTCGAGGAAGATCAGATGGATGTCGAATAAGAAAACAAAAGGAAATAAAGAGTTTTATTTTAAGAAGAATAGCAA
The DNA here is from genome assembly GCA_032467995.1 of Erythroxylum dillonii. Lineage (NCBI taxonomy): Eukaryota > Viridiplantae > Streptophyta > Magnoliopsida > Malpighiales > Erythroxylaceae > Erythroxylum > Erythroxylum dillonii. Next base: position 8,878 of record JANKYE010711451.1, on the reverse strand, counting down.
AGATGATGGCAAGAACGAGAAAACATCTGTCATTTGCTACGAATGCAACAAACCTGGACACTACAAGTCTGAATTTCCATTACTAAAAAGAAAACCAAAGAAAAATAAAGAAAATAATAAGAGCATGGTGGCAACATAGGAAGATTTGGATTCATCCGAATCTTATACTGATTCAGAAGCACCAGTTCAAGCAAACATCTACTTGGCAGTCGAAAGAGAAAGTGACAAAGAGGTAACCTCTAACTTTAATGAACTACAAGATGCATGTTCAGAACTATTAGAAGACTTAAATGCAATACTTAATCAGTATAGATTGTTAAAGAAAAAGCTTATATAAAACTTGAAGAACACGCAAGTGTTAGAGAGAGAAAACGTCTGCCTGAAGAAACAAGTAGATGATATAAAGAAAAAGGTAGCTATAGATAGATTCGAGGAAATCAGTCAGCTGAAACAAAGGATCAATATTCTTTCAGCCAATCTATCAACATTCACTGAGAGTACGAAAAAGATGAATGACATGCTAGGAAGATACAGACACTCTAATGATAAGAGTGGTTTAGGGTTCGCTAAAAACAATACTCAGTATAAAAAGAATTTCGTTCCGTATAGGGAGAAAATTCATCATTCGTCTTATTATCATACCATGAATCATTATAAGACTAACCCCAAAGGACCCAAGAAAATCTAGGTACATAAGAAAAATATAATATCTACTGTAGATATCCTTCCTTGGAAAAAGAAACCAGCACCAATTGTATTTGGACAGTGGATCGATGCTCGTGACATATGACGGGAAGAAAGTCTATGTTCCTAGATCTTCAAAATAAGAAGGGAGGATCAATAACTTTTGGAGACAATCAGCAGGGAAAAATAATTGGAATCAGTAAAATTGGTAAAGATTCTTTTGCATTTATTGATAATGTTCTGCTATTTGATGGTTTAAAACATAATCTGATTAGTGTTAGACAATTACATGAATCTGATTTTGAAGTATCCTTCAATCAAAATTCTTGTGTAGTCGAAAACAAGGACGGTTCCATATTCTTCTCTGCCAAAAGATGAAAAAAATCTTTATAAGATTGATTTAGAAGATTTACAAAGTCAAAATATTTCTTGTTTTATATCAACAGATGAAGAAAAACTGATTTGGCATAAAAAGCTAGGTCATGTTAGTTTTAAATACATTTCTAAGTTGATTAAACATGATTTAGTAAGAGGTTTACCAAAAATAAGTTTTAACAAGGATTTATTTTGTGAAAGTTGTCATAAAGGAAAACAGGTTAAAACATCTTTTTCTTCTAAAAATATGGTAACTTCGTCTAGACCTCTAGAGTTGTTATACATAGATTTATTTGGTCTAACTAGGACATTAAGTCTTGGCGAAAAGAAGTATGGTCTCATAATTGTTGATGACTTCACTAGATTTTGTTGGATATTATTTTTGTCACATAAGGATGAATCTTTTAAATGTTTTAAAGTGCTTTCCAAAAAGTTACAGAATGAAAAAAGAATTTATATTGCTGGTATTAGAAGTGATCATGATGGTGAGTTTGAGAATGAAAAATTCAGAATATTTTGTTAAGAGAATGGAATTTTCCATAATTTCTCTGCTCCTAGAACTCCACAACATAATTGAGTTGTAGAAAGAAAGAACAGGACGATTCAGGAAATAGCAAGGACTATGTTGTGTGAAATGAATCTTTCTAAGTATTTCTGGGTAGAAGCTGTGAACACAGCTTGTTATATTCAAAATAGAATACTTATGCAACCCTTGTTAAAGAAAACTCCATATGAGTTATGGAAAGAAAGGAAGCCTAATATTTCTTACTTCCATCCGTTTAGTTGCAAGTGTACTATATTGAATACAAAAGGAATTTTGGATAAATTCGATTCTAAAACTTATTTAGCAATTTTTCTTGGATATTCCTTATCTTTGAAAGCTTATAGGGTTTACAATCTTACTTTTAAGACTGTTGAAGAAACTACTCATGTCAAATTTGATGATAGTTCTCAGCCAAATAAGAGAGATGATACTGATAATGAAACCCTATTAGTACCCTTGGTTGATAGTGAAGATGTGTCACCATCAAATACTCTTTTAGACAAAGTAGAAGATATTCCTAAAACTCTTAATTTGAGAAGGGATTGCAAATATAAGAGTTCTCATCCAGAAAATTTGATTACAGGAGAAATCTCAGAAGGTGTGAGAACTAGGTCTAAATTTAGAAGAGAAGCAAATGTAGCCTTCATTTCTGAAATAGAGCCTAAGAAAATTGATGAAGCTCTTTAGGATGAAGCTTAGATAGCTGAACCAATTTACTAGGAATAAAATTTGGTCTTTAGTTCCCAAACCCTTTAAAAAGTCCATCATAGCAACTAGATGGGTTTTTATGAATAAACTAGACGATAGGTAGAGTAGGTTGTAACAAAGCTAGAATAGTAGCACAAGGCTATAATCAACAAGAAGGAACAGACTACAATGAAACTTATGCTCCTGTAGCCAGATTGGAAGCTATTAGGATCTTGCTTGCATATGATGTTTTTCATGATATAAATCTATTTCAAATGGATGTGAAAAGTGCATTTCTGAATAGTTTTATAAATGAAGAGGTTTATGTAAAGCAACCTCCTAGTTTCAATGACCCTAAGAAACCAGACTATGTCTATAGACTTCATAAAGCTTTGTATAGATTGAAACAAGATCCTCGATCTTAGTATGATCGTCTAAGTTCTTTTTTGATTGAAAATGATTTTATTAGAGGACATGTAGATCAGACGTTATTTAGAAAATGCATTAAGAATGATTTCATCATAGTTTAAATATATGTTGATGATATTATCTTTGACGTAACATCCAAAAAGCTATGTACTAGTTTTGAGAATTTGATGAAGAATGAATTTGAGATGAGCATGATAGATGAGTTAAAAAAATTTCTTAGGTTACAAGTTAAACAAACAGAAGAAAAGATTTTTATTCATCAACAAAAATATATCAAAGAATTGTTAGTTAAGTATGGAATGGGAAAAGTAAAACGAATGTCAACTCTTATGCACCCTTCAAACCTTTTATCTAAGGATGAAGCCGGTAAGAAGATTAATCAAACTCTTTATAGGGGAATTATTGGTTCTTTACTTTACCTTATAGCAAGCAGGCCTAATATTTTGTTTAGTGTTTGTTTGTGTGCTAGATTTCAAACAAATCCTAGAGAGTCTCATTATATTGCTGTTAAAAGAATTTTGAGATATCTATTAGGTTCTACTGATCTTTGCTTAATGTATGAGAAAGGTAAAGATTTCAGTTTAATTGGCTATTGTGATGTTGATTACGCTGGAGGCAGGATTGATAGAAAGAGTACGAGTGGAGGATGTCACTTTCTTGGCCACAACTTAGTTTCCTGGTCAAGTAAGAGGCAAAGCTCAATTGCTCTATCCACTGCAGAAGCTGAATATATGTTAGTCGCCAGTTGTTGCTCACAGACATTATGGATCAAGTACCAATTAGAAGATTACTCAATGCGAGAAGAACAAATCTCAATCTTCTGTGACAACACAAATGCTATCAACCTATCAAAGAATCCAATACAACACTTAAGAGCAAAGCATATTGAAGTTAGACATCATTTCCTACGAGCCAACGTATAGAGGAAGATCGTAAGTCTACAGTTTGTTGAGATATCAATGGGTAGATATCTTCACTAAGCCCTTGAGTGAAGAAAGATTCAAAGAAATCAAATGAAACCTGAATATAGTAATGTTGAGTGATCAACCGTCTAACACGTCATGACCCAGTTGACCCTCTTAGTTAAAAAGATAAAAAGGCGTAAAAATTTAAGGTAATACTAACAGTAAGTTACAAACGGTAACTTCTCTCATGAGGAAGTTTTGGAGGGAAATCTTCTGAAAGCCTTGAGAATATCACCTACTCTAGAACACTCTTGAGATACCCTGAAATCGAATTTTGAAAGAACTCTCAACACAACGTTTCATTACTCTATTTTTGATATTAAACTCTCTATGCTTACACTCTCAACTTCAGAAACTAACATCACCTCCTTGAGAAATACATTTGTGTGTTTAGTTTTTTTTGTTGACTATAGATACAAATGGAGCAATCAATGACTTGTGGAAGACACGTTGATTTCGATTCCTTGAAGAAGGACCAGATGGACAACGAACCAGAGATTGATGCAGCTGGATGGAAGAACTTCTTTCAGGACCGTGAGACAGTTTATCTGAATGAAGTATATGACTTCTGGAAGAATGCAAAGGTAGTAGAAGATACGTTAGTATCAGTGGTGGATAGATTGTCGGTCATAACACAATAGAGTCAATCATAAAGGCTATTGAGTGTTCGTGTGTTAGAGTAAAGGTCGCTTATAAAACAAGATGGATGACTCAAGCTAATATAGATAAGGTATAGATCAATCGACAACTCTATGGATGTAGTGACCCAAAGGAGAAGAAGGCTTCAACTCTTGTGCCAAAGGCTAAGATTCTACATGTGCTACTCTTCCATTGTGTTCTACAAAGAACAGGATCGATGAGCAATGCATATTTCATCTACTCAACCACCATCTCATAGATCTTCCACACCTAATCCTCAGTTTCATGATAAAGTCGATGAATGACTCTAATGCCCTACCGTATGGTATACTACTAACAAGAATCTTCAGAGATTCTAGAATTTTTCTTGAAAGAGGAAACAGAATGAAGATGAACGTTAAAAGTATCATTCATGCAACAACTATTAGTAAAATAGGCTTGAAGAATAAGGAAAAGGAGGATGCGAATTCCATGGTGAAAGCAAGGATTGAAGGGGAGCGTACTGTCAAAAAAAGTTTGAGTGAAAAGATTACTCCCATAAGGAAATCAAAATCTCAATCCACTAGAAGAATGCCTACAGAAGAAAAGAAGAAACCGTTAGATGAATTAATGAAAGTTAAGACGATTTCTCATAAAGAAGAAAGTCAGGTGCAACAGGTTGAGAAACAAATGTCTTTGAAGAGAAAAAGGGAGATACTTCATTCTGAAAAGTCCAAACAACCAAGACTATTAACCTTGTGTCAACAAGAGCAGAAGAAAGGGAAAGGTCTGACTCTTGGTGGAGATTCAGGAAAGAAAACACTATAGGCAACTAGATCATTAGTCTCAATTTTGCAGGAGGAGCCAGCAAAATTGACTAAAGAAACTGAAAGTAAGTGGAAGTTGGAGTTTAAGAAAAAGAAATCTCAACCTCAACAAAAAAAAAATCCCTTCTAGGCTGGTAGAAGAAAGTAAGAAGCAGAAAACCAGTCAGATAAAGAGTACTCCAACTAATGCTCAACAAAAGAAAAGGTCAGTTGAGCACAGTTCATCACATGTTAATCCTTCTCAACCTATGAGAAAAGAGGATTTGAAATTAAAGATGATTGAAGAAGTTGAACATGTCAGGAGTAGAAGTTCAATAATCATAAAAGAACCCTTGAGAAGGGTGGTCAAGAGACAATTTGAACCAATCTTGGTAAATAGTCGTTTAATACATCTGTTGAATCATGGAGAGAAAAGGTTATATGGTGTTTTGAGAGATGAGAAGTCAGAGCCATATCCAAAACAGATGACTAAGGAACGATATACAATTCTCCCAATCACAAAAAGAACTGTGATCAAAATTATACCTGACATTCAACCAAGACCTTACACTATACGCAATGAAGATAAAAGGAAGAAGAAAATGTATCTAGAAGGGATTACAAGTGATCTGACTGAAGATCAGATAGAAGCAGAAGTGAGGAACATAGATAAGGCATGTTATGTAGCTCAACAGAGAGGAATCTATGTTTCCCACTATATCTCAAAGGCATCAGGAAGTCAATGTGGTTGCATCACCACTGATGAAACTTCTCAGGTAGTTGGAAAAATAACAGAAGGGTTGTACAGAACCATCAGAATTAGAGGTATTAATTTTTAACATTGAGACTCTTATGCACCTAATTATGCACCTTAGACCCTTGAGCTCTATATATTCAATTGGAGATGTACTACACCTTTTCGGAAAATAAGTTCCAAAGCTAGCTGGACCTAATGACCTTGATCTCCCTGAAACAAACTTGTCTTTCAAACCTCCTGCTTTCACAATCATTGAACTAGATGTCTTACCTTTAGAACCGTTTGTTGCTACTATTGGTTTGAAAGAAGTTAGTCACATACAACAAAAGAGTTATGAAACCTTATTAGAAGAAATTGAAGAAATTCATGGCAAAATTGATGATCTGCGTGACTCAGTGGGTTACTTACATGAGGAAGTAGCTCATTTACGAGTGTCTATGGAAGAAGAACTCAAGTCACTCCGCACTGAGATGTAACGAATGTTCTCTGAGATTATGAAGCATCTACAGTGAAAATTTTTTATTAATAACAAATTGGGGGAGAAGACAAGAAGAGAAACATAAGAGGAGAAGAGAAGAAAGGAGAAAAGAAAAAGAAGATAGTATAGCTTACAATTTTTTCAATTGTGTATCTTTTTATAAATAATACTCGATTATCTTTCTAAAATTATGATTATTTGTTATCATCAAAAAGGGGAAGATTGTTAAGTCAAAAATGACTTCACATCTAATAATTTTATGACATTCAAATAATATTATTATTAGAAGTAATATGTGTTTTAAGTGTGAAGGAAGCGGAAAACTAAGAAGGAAGCAAAAAATAAGAAGGAAGCGGAAACTAAGAAGGAAGCGAAAAACGAAGAAGGAAGTAAAAACTAAGAAGGAAGCAGAAAACTAAAAAGGAAGCAAAAACTAAGAAGGAAGTGGAAACTAAGAAGGAAGCGGAAAACTAAGAAGGAAACAAAAACTAATAAGGAAGCGGAAACTAAGAAGGAAGCAGAAAGCTAAGAAGGAAGCGGAAAACTAAGAAGGAAGCGGACACTAAGAAGCAAGCGAAAAACTAAGAAGCAAGCGAAAACTAAGAAGCAAGCGAAAACTAAGAAGAAAGCGGAAAACTAAGAAGCAAGCAAAAACTAATAAGGAAGCAAAAACTAAAAAGGAAGCGGAAAACTAATAAGGAAGCGGAAAGTAAGAAGATACGAAGACAAAGACCCGATAGTGCATCAGACAGTTAATTAGTTTGAGTTAGTTACAGAATTCAACTAAATAACGGCTTCTGCAAAGAAACAAGAAATAAGAAGCAAGAAGCAGTTGAAGAAAAAGGCTATAAATACAAGTCGGAGTCGAAGACTAAAAAAGTTTGATTTGTGTTAGCGATTTTAAGTTTTTAAACTTTAGCAAAACACTATATTTGTTATGCGAAACACTAGAGCTATCATTACTGTAACAAAGCTTGCAATATCTTTCTTATAAGAGAGAGAAAAAGCTGAGAGCCTGAAGAGGCTAAGAAAGTGAAAATAATACTTGATGTAAGAGACCTGAAGAGGCTCTGAAGAGAAAGAATACTTGTACAGTTTGAGAAGAATAGTGAAATCTCATAAGGATTCTGAGGACTAGACGTAACTCACGGTTTGGGGTGAACCAGGATAAAATCTCTGTGTCTACTCTCTAACTCTTTACGTTTAATTTCTATTATTTGTATACAAGTATATAGAAGTTGATTGCGATTTAATCTTGAAGATAATCTCATATAACTGTTGTGATATTCACTTAGTAACTTTGAAACAGTAAGTTTTCAAAGAAATATCAAAGGGGATTGTATTTACGAAAAAGAATACACAATTCAACCTCCCCTTCTTGTGCATTTTGTATATTGTTTATAAAGACTATACTAACAAGTGATTTACTTCAGTAATTACCTCTTTTCTAATATCTAACTGAACATATAAGATGATAGTTTAATTTAAAACAATAAAAATAAACTATAGTTCAATGATTGGTCATTACACCAATATTAATTTAACTGTAAATGCACATCATTATTGTAGCTGGCATGGGTAAATATGGATTGATCCCATAGAGAAAGTAAGTACTAGTAATTAACTTTCTCCTACTATCTAACTTATAAATTAGATGTTGGCTTTCAATTAAAAATAAAAATCAAACAAATAAAATTAGGAAATAATAATGAAAAAAGAACAAAGGAAATTACTTAGAAAACTCAATATCAATGATTAGTGTCTAGGCAATGAAACCCCCTAAAAATCATTAATTAATTAACCTTTTACCATACAATTATTTTATTGATTATTAGACCTTGGGAATTTCTATCTTATGTTAATACCTCTCTCGAGACTACTGATAATAGGTTAACTAATTGAAATCATTCCAGTTAAAGTTCTTAGGATTGCATTGTCGATTTATAAATTTTGCTATTATGTTTGACTCTAATCTGGAGGATTTATGTTGACCTATCTCTATGTTTACAATCAACTCCTTTCAATTATAATAGATCTATTCATAAAAAGGATTTCCAATCTTGATCATATGAAATCAAATTATGTACTAATATTCTAGGTATATTAGAACATACTTAAAACTCATAATTGAACCACAATAAATCAATCAAAGTAATTGCATTAAATAAAAGAACCAAGACATATTGTTATCCCAATTAGGGTTCATTAGACAATAAAAGCGTTTATTTACAAATAATAGAAAATAAAATCAAAGATCAACAAGAAGAAAAATGAATAGAAAAAAAGAATCATAATTCTAAATCTCCTTTTTTCTTTTATTGAATGTTCTTATAAGTTTGAAATTTGATTTTATAATTTGTTGGATATATTGATGAATTGTTCGTGTTCTCTATGTTCCTTTATCAAAATCATCCCTTCTCTATGTTCTTCGCACCTGGAGTCTACTGTAAAAGTTAGCAGTCCCTTGTTTGCCTCCATTCACATCCTTTTATAGTGAAAATTAGGGTTATTAGGACATACTCGATCACTTACATA
>JANKYE010711426.1:0-10310 GCA_032467995.1 Erythroxylum dillonii | reverse complement strand
TTGTGCACTTCTTCTGTGTTTCTTCATTTCTTCTGCATTTTGCGCATCTTCAATGTTTTGTGAATCTACTACGTTTTACGCTTCTTCCATTTTTTGTGTTTCTTTTTTGTTTTGCACTTCTTCTGTGTTTTGCGCATATTCTGTGTTTTGCGTTTCTTCTTTGCTTTGTACTACTTCTGTGTTTCTCCACTTCTTTTGTGTTTTGCGCATCTTCAGTGTTTTTCGCATCTTCGGTGTTTTGCGTTTCTTCTGTGTTTTTCCTCTTCTTTTATGTTTTATTCATCTTCTGGGTTTGGCGCATCTTCTGTGCTTTGGGCTTCTTCTCTGTTTTACGCTTCTTCTATGTTTCTCCACTTCTTTTGTGTTTTGCGCATCTTCAATGTTTCTCCACTTCTTTTGTGTTTTGTGTTTCTTCTGTGTTTTGCGCTTCTTTTGTGCTTCTTCACTTTTTTAGCGTTTTGTGCATCTTCAGTGTTTTGTGAATCTACTGCATTTTGCGCTTCTTCTGTTTTTTACACTTCTTCCTATTTTCTCCACTTCTTCTATGTTTTTCCCTTCTTCTATGTTTCTCCACTTCTTCTATGTTTTGCACATCTTCTGTATTTTGTGCTTATTCTGTGTTTTATGCCTCTTCTGTATTTCAACTCTTCTTCTATGTTCACCTGAGTTTTGTGCTCCTTCTCTGCTTTGCACTTCTTCTTTGTTTCTCCACTTCTTCTGTGTTTTGCGTTTTATTTGTGTTTTACACTTCTTCTGTATTTTTTGCTTCTTCTGTGTTTCTTCACTTCTTCTGTATTTTGCACATCTTCAGTGTTTTATGCTTCTCCTATATTTTGCGTTGCTTTTTTTGTTTTACGCATCTTCAATGTTTTGCGCATCTTTTGCGCTTTGTGCTTCCTTTGTGTTTTATGCTTCTTATATGTTTCTCCAATTCTTCTGTGTTTGGCGCAACTTCAATGTTTCTCCTCTTCTTCTGTGTTTTGCACTTTTTCTGTGTTTCTTCACTTCTTCTGCATTTTGTAAATCTTCAGTGTTTTGCGAATCTACTGTGCTTTGAGCTTTTTCCATTTTTTTGTGTCTTTTGTGTTTTGCACTTTTTCTGTGTTTTGCGTATCTTCTGTGTTTTGCGTTTCTTCTGTATTTTGTGCTACTTCTATGTTTCTCCACTTCTTCTGTGTTTTGCCCATCTTCAGTGTTTTCCGCATCTTCGGTGTTTGCGCTTCTTCTGTGTTTCTCTTCTTCTTCTATGTTTTATTCATCTTCTGTGTTTTGCGCATCTTCTGTGCTTTGGGCTTCTTCTGTGTTTTACGCTTCTTCTATGTTTCTCCATTTCTTCTATGTTTTGCGCATCTTCAATGTTTCTCCACTTCTTCTGTGCTTTGTGCTTCTTCTGTGTTTTGCGCTTTTTCTGTGTTTATTCACTTCTTCCGCGTTTGGCGCATCTCCAGTGTTTTGTGAACCTACTGCGTTTTGCGCTTCTTCTTTTTTTTTGCTTCTTCTGTGTTTTGCACTTCTTCTATTTTTCTCCACTTCTTCTGTGTTTTGCCCTTCTTCTGTGTTTCTCCACTTCTTCTATGTTTTGCACATCTTCTGTATTTTGTGCTTCTTCTGCGTTTTATGCCTCTTCTGTATTTCTACTCTTCTTCTATGTTCATCTGAGTTTTGTGCTCCTTCTGTGTTTCTCTACTTCTTCTGTGTTTTATGTTTCTTTTGTGTTTTGCGCTTTTTCTGTGCTTCTTCACCTTTCTTGTGTTTTGCGCCTCTTCTATGTTTCTCCACTTCTTCTACGTTTTGCGTTTCTTCTGTGCTTCTCCACTTCTTCTGTGTTTTGTGCATCCTCTGTGTTTCCCCACTTCTTCTGTGTTTTGCGCATCTTCTATATTTCTCCTCTTCTTCTATGTTTTGTGCTTCATTTGTGTTTTTGGCTTCCTCTATGTTTTGCGCTTCCTCTATGTTTTTCCATTTCTTCTGTGTTTTGCTAATCTTCCATGTTTTGCGCTTCTTCTGTGTCTTGCGCTTCTTCAGTGTTTTGCGCATCTTCTATGTTTTGCGCTTCTTCTGCGTTTCTCCACTTCTTCAGTGTTTTGCGCTTCTTATGTGTTTCTCCACTTCTTCTATGTTTTGTGCTTCTTTTGTGTTTTACGCTTCTTCTATGCTTCTTCACTTCTTTTGTGTTTTGTGCTTCTTCTGTGTTTCTCCACTTCTACATTTTGCGCATCTTTAGTGTTTTGCGCTTCTTCTGTGTTTTGCGCATCTTTTATGTTTCCCCACTTCTTTTGTGTTTTGCGTATCTTCTGTGTTTTGTGCTTCATCTGTTTTTTGCGCTTCTTCTGTATTTCTCCTCTTCTTCTATGTTTTGTGCTTCTTCTGTGTTTTTGCGTTTATTCTGTGTTTCCCCACTTCTTCTATGTTTTGCTGATCTTCAGTGTTTTGTGCTTTTCTAGGTTCTGCGCATCTTTTGTGTTTTGCGCATCTTCTTCATTTCTTCACTTTTTCTGTGTTTTGCGCATCTTCTGTGTTTTACGCTTCATCTGTGTTTTGCGCCTCTTATGTATTTCTCCTCTTCTTCTATGTTTTGCGTTTCATCCGTCTTTTGCGCTTCTTCTATGTTTTGCGCTTGTTCTGCGTTTCTGCACTTTTTTATGTTTTGTGTTTCAGTGTTTTGCGCATCTTCTATGTTTTGAGCTTCTTCTGTGTTTCTCTACTTCTTCTGTATTTTGTGCTGCTCTTGTGTTTTGCACTTCTTTTGTTCTTCATCACTTCCACTGTGTTTTGCGCTTCCTCTGTGTTTTTTCATTTCTTCTACTTTTTGCCATCTTCAGTGTTTTGCGCATCTTCTGGGTTTTGCGCTTCTTCTGAGTTTCTCCACTTCTCTTGTGTTTTACAGATCTTCTGTGTTTCCCCTCTTCTTCTGTATTTTACGCATTTCTGTGTTTTGCGCTTCATCTGTGCTTTGCACTTCTTCTGTATTTCTCCTCTTCTTCTATGTCTTGCGTTTCTTCTGTGTCTTGGGCATCGTCTGTGTCTTGCGCTTCTTCTATGCTTCCCCACTTCGTCTATGTTTTGCCCTTCATCTGTCTTTTGTGCTTCCTCTGTGCTTTGCGCTTATTCTGTATCTTGCGCTTCTTCTGCGTTTCCCCATTTTTTATGTTTTGTGCTTCAGTTTTTTGCGCATCTTCTGTGTTTTTGCTGTTTTGTGTTTTGCGGTTCTTCTATGCTTCTTCACTTCTATTATGTTTTGCATTTCTTTTGTGTTTCTCCACTTTTTCTGCGTTTTGTACATCTTCTGGGGTTTAAACTTCTTCAGAGTTTCTCGACTTCTTCTATGTTTTGCACATCTTCTGTGTTTACCCACTTCTTCTGTGTTTTTGTGCATCTTCTGTGTTTTACGCCTCTTCTGTATTTCTCCTCTTCTTCTATGTTGTGTGCTTCATCTCTGTTTTGTGCTTCTTCTGTGTTTATCCACTTCTTTTGTGTTTTGCTCATTTTCTGTGTTTTGCGCCTCTTTTGTGTCTTGTGCTTCTTCAGTGTCTTGCGCATCTTCAGTGTTTTGCGTTTCTTCTGTGTTTCTCCAGTTCTTCTGTGTTTTGTGCTTCTTTTGTGTATTGCGCTTCCTCTGTGTTTTGCGTTTCTTTTGTGTTCCCCACTTCTTCTATGTTTTGCGCATCTTCTGTGTTTTGCGCATCTTCTTTGTTCCTCTACTTTTTCTGTGTTTTACGCATTTTCTGTGTTTTGCGCTTCATCAGTGTTTTGCACATCTTATGTATTTGTCCTCTTCTTCTATGTTTTGCGCTTCTTCTGTGTTTTGTGCTTCTTTTGTGTTTCTCCATTTCTTCTGTGTTCTGTGCTTCTTCTGTGTCTTGTGTTTCTTCTGTGTTTCTTCACATCTTTAGTGTTTTATGCATCTACTGTGTTTTGTGATTCTTATGTATTTCTCCTCTTCTTCTATGTTTTGCGCTTCATCTGTGTTTTGTGCTTTCTCTGTGTTTTGCGTTTCTTCTTTGTTTTGCGCTTCTTCTAGGTTTCTCCACTTCTTCTGTGTTTTGCTCACCTTCTGTGTTTTGCGCCTCTTTTGTGTCTTGTGCATCTTCAGTGTTTTGCGCTTCTTCTGTGTTTGTCCACTTCTTTTGTGTTTTGCTCATCTTCTGTGTTTTGCGCCTGTTTTGTGTCGTGCGCTTCTTCTGTGTTTTGTGTTTTTTTTTGTTTTGAGCTTCTTCTATGTTTTGCATTTCTTCTATGTTTCCCCACTTCTTCTATGTTTTGCAGATCTTAAGTGTTTTGCACATCTTCTTTGTTTTTCCACTTCTTCTGTGTTTTGCGCTTCATCAATGCTTTGCGCTTCTTATGTATTTCTCCTTTTCTTCTATGTTTTGCGCTTCATCTATTCTTTTGCTTCCTGTTTTGTGCTTCTTCTGTGTTTCTCCACTTCTTCTGTGTTTTGTGCTTGTTCTGTGTTTCTTCACAACTTTAGTGTTTTACGCATCTTCTGTGTTTTGTGCTTCTTATGTATTTCTCCTCTTCTTTTAAGTTTTGCGCTTCATCTGCGTTTTGTGCTTCCTCTGTGTTTTGAGCTTCTTTTTTGTTTTGCGCTTCTTCTAGGTTTCTCCACTTCTTTTGTGTTTTGCGCCTCTTTTGTGTCTTGTGCTTCTTCTGTGTCTTGCGCATCTTCTGTGTTTTGCACTTCTTCTGTGATTCTCCGCTTCTTCTGTGTTTTGTACTTTTGTGTTTTGCGCTTCTTCTGTGTTTTGCGTTTCTTCTGTGTTTCCCAACTTCTTCTATGTTTTGCGCATCTTCTGTATTTTGTGCATCTTCTTTGTTTCTCCACTTCTTCTGTTTTTGCGCTTCATCAGGGTTTTGCGATTCTTAAATATTTCTCCTCTTCTTTTATGTTTTGCGCTTCATCTATCTTTTTTGCTTCCTCTATGTTTTGCGCTTCTTTTGTGTTTCTCCACTTCTTCTGTGTTTTGTGTTTCTTCTGCGTCTTGCACTTCTTCTGTGTCTTGTGCTTCTTCTGTGTTTCTTCACATCTTTAGTGTTTTACGCATCTTCTGTGTTTTGTGCTTCATCTATGTTTTGTGTTTCTTATGTATTTCTCCTCTTCTTTTATGTTTTGTGTTTCATTTGTGTTTTGCGCTTCTTCTTTGTTTTGCGCTTCTTTTAAGTTTCTCCACTTCTTATGTGTTTTGTGCTTCTTTTGTGTTTTACGCTTCTTCTGTGCTTCTTCACTTCTTCTGTGTTTGGCATTTCTTCTGTGTTCCTCTACTTCTTCTACGTTTTGTGCATATTTAGTGTTTTGCGCTCCTTCTGTGTTTCTCCACTTCTTTTGTGTTTTGCGCATCTTCTGTGTTTCCCCACTTCTTTAGTGTTTTTCGCATCTTCTGTGTTTTGCCCTTCATCTGTGTTTTGAGCTTCTTCTGCATTTCTCCTCTTCTTTAATGTTTTGTGCTTCATTTGTGTTTTCCGTATCTTCTGTATTTTGCACTTCTTTTGCGTTTCTCCACTTCTTCTGTAATTTGCTCATCTTCTGTATTTTGCGCTTTTTTTGTGTCTTGCGCTTCTTCTGTGTCTTGTGCTTCTTCATTGTTTTGCACATCTTCAGTGTTTTGCGTATTTTTTGTGTTTTGCATTTCTTCAGGGTTTTGCGCTTCTTCTGTGTTTCTCCACTTCTTCTATATTTTGTGCTTCTTTTGTGTTTTGCGCTTTTTCTGTGTTTCTTCACTTCTTATGTGTTTTGCGCTTCTTCTGTGTTTCTTCACTTCTTCTGTGTTTTGCGCATCTTCTGCGTTTTGCGCTTCTTGTGTTTTGCACATCTTCTGTGTTTCTCCACTTCTTATGTGTTTTGCACATCTTCTGTGTTTTGCCCTTCAACTGTGTTTTGCGCTTCAACTGTGTTTTGCGCTTCTTCTATATTTCTCCTCTTCTTCTATGTTTTGTGCTTCATTTTTGTTTTGTGTTTCTTCTTTGTTTTGCGTTTCTTTTGTGTTTTTCCACTTCTTCTGTGTTTTGCTCATCTTCTGTGTTTTGCACTTCTTTTGTGTGTTGCACTTCTTCTGTGTCTTGCGCTTCTTCTATGTTTTGCGCATCATTAGTGTTTTGCGCTTCTTCTGTATTTCTCCACTTCTTCTATGTTTTGTGCTTCTTTTGTGTTTTGCACTTCTTCTGTGTTTTGCGTTTCTTATGTGTTCACCTACTTCTTTTATGTTTTGCGGATCTTTAGTGTTTTGCACATCTTCTGTGTTTTGTGCTTCTTTTGGGTTTTGCGCATCTTCTTTGTTTTTCCACTTCTTCTTTGTTTTGCGCTTCTGATGTATTTCTCCTCTTCTTCTATGTTATGTGCTTCATCTGTCTTTTGTGCTTCCTTTGTGTTTCATGCTTCTTTTGTGTTTTGCGCTTCTTCTGTGCTTCTCCACTTCTTTTGTGATTTGCGCTTCTTCTGTGTTTTGATCTTTTTCTGTGTTTGTTCACCTCTATGTTTTGCACATCTTTAGTGTTTTGTGCATCTTTTGTTTTTCTCCACTTCTTTTGTGTTTCTCCACTTTTTAAGTTTTTTGTGCATCTTTTGTGTTTTGCTTTTTTCAATGTTTTGTGCTTCTTCTGTGTCTTGCGATTCTTCTATGTTTTCCGCTTCTTTAGTGTTTTGCGAATCTTCTATGTTTTGTGCTTCTTCTTTGTTTCTCCACTTCTTCTGTGTTTTGTGTTTCTCCTATGTTTTGCGCTTCTTCTGTGTCTTCTACGTCTTCTGTGTTTTGCGCTTCTTTTGTGTTTCTCCACTTTTTCTACGTTTTGCGCATCTTGAGTGTTTTGCGCAACTTTTGTGTTTTGCACTTCTTCGGTGTTTCTCTACTTCTTTTTGTGTTTTGCACATCTTCAGTGTTTTACGTATCTTCAGTGTTTTATGCTTCTTTTGTGTCGATCCACTTCTTTTGTCTTTTACGCTTCTTCTGTGTTTTGTGTTTCTTCTATGTTTTACTCTTCTTCTATGTTTTCCGCTTCTTCTGTGTTTCTTTTGTTTTTTCTCAGTTTTACGCTTCATCTGTGTTTTGTGCCCCTTCTGCGTTTTGCGCATCTTCGATATTTTGTGCTTCTTTTGTGTTTTGCACTTTTGTGCGCTTCATTTGTGTTTTGCGTTTCTTATGTATTTCTCCTTTTCTTAAATGCTTTACGCTTGATCTTTATTTTGTTGTTCTTCTGTGTTTTGCGCTTTTTTTGTATTTCTCCACTTCTTTTGTGTTTTGAAATTTTTCTGTGTTTTGCGCTTCTTCATTGTTTTGCAAATCTTTTGTGTTTCTCCACTTCTTCTGTTTTTGTGCATCTTCTGGGTTTTGCACTTCTTCTATGCTTGTTCACTTCTTCTGTGTTTCTCCACTTCTTCTATGTTTTGTGCATCTTCTGGGTTTTGCGCTTCTTTTGTGTTTCTCCACTTCTCCTGTGTTTTGTGCATCTTCTATGTTTCACCACTTCTTCAGTGTTTTGCACATCTTTTATGTTTTTCACTTCTGTGTTTTGTGCTTCTTTTGTGTTTTGCACTTCTTCTATGCTTCTTCACTTCTTCTGCGTTTTGCGCTTCTTTTGTGTTTCTCCACTTCTTCTACGTTTTTGTGCATCTTCAATGTTGTGCGCAACTTTTGTGTTTTACACTTCTTCTGTGTTTCTCTACTTCTTTTGTGTTTTGCACATCTTCTGTGTTTTGTGCATCTTCTGTGTTTTATGCTTCTTCTGTGTTTTACGCTTCATCTGTGTTTTGTGCTCCTTCTGCGTTTTGCCCTTCTTTTATGTTTTGCACTTTTTCTGCGTTTTACGCTCCTTCTATTTTTTGCGCTTCTTTTGTGTCTCTCCACTTCTTCTGTGTTTTGCACATCTTCTATGTTTCTCCAATTCTTCTATATTTTGTCCGTCTTCTGTGTTTTACGCTTCATTTGTGTTTTGTTTTTCTTATGTATTTCTCCTCTTCTTCAATGTTTTGCACTTCATCTTTGTTTTGTTGTTCTTCTGTGTTTTGCGCTTTTTCTGTGTTTCTCCACTTCTTCTGTGTTATGCGATTCTTCTGTGTTTTGCGCTTCTTCATTGTTTTGAGCATATTCTGTGTTTCTCCACTCTTCTGTTTTTTGTGCTTCTTTTGTGTTTTGCGCTTCTTCTATGCTTGTTCACTTCTTCTTTGTTTTGCACTTCTTCTGTGTTTCTCCACTTCTTCTATGTTTTGTGCATCATCTAGGTTTTGCGCTTCTTTTGAGTTTCTCCTCTTCTCCTGTGTTTTGTGCATCTTCTGTGTTTCACCACTTCTTCAGTGTTTTGCGCATCTTTTATGTTTTGCACTTCTGTGTTTTGTACTTGTTTTGTGTTTTGCGCTTCTTCTATGCTTCTTCACTTCTTCTGCGTTTTGCGCTTCTTCTGTGTTTCTCCACTTCTTCTACATTTTGCGCATCTTCAATGTTTTGCACTTCTTCTGTGTTTCTCTACTTCTTTTGTGTTTTGCACATCTTCTGTGTTTTGTGCATCTTCTTTGTTTTATGCTTCTTTTGTGTCGCTTCACTTCTTTTGTGTTTTACGCTTCTTCTGTGTTTTGCGTTTCTTCTATGTTTTGCGCATCTTCTGTGTTTTTCGCTTCTTCTGTGTTTCTTATGTTTTTCTCAGTTTTACGCTTCATCTGTGTTTTGTGCTCCTTCTGCGTTTTGCCCTTCTTTTGTATTTTGCACTTTTTCTGCGTTTTACGCTCCTTCTATTTTTTGCGCTTTTTTTGTGTCTCCCCACTTCTTCTGTGTTTTACACATCTTCTATGTTTCTCCAGTTCTTCTATATTTTGTCCATCTTCTGTGTTTTGCGTTTCTTATGTATTTCTCCTCTTCTTCAATGTTTTGCATTTCATCTTTGTTTTATTGTTCTTCTGTGTTTTGCCATTTTCTGTGTTTCTCCACTTCTTCTGTGTTTTGCGCATCTTTGATGCTTCTCCAGTTCTTCTGTGTTTTGCGCTTCTTCAGTATTTCTCCTCTACTTCTATGTTTTGCGCTTCATCCGTGTTTTGTACTTCTTCTGTGTTTTGCGTTTCTTTTTTGTTTTGCGCTTCTTCTGTGTTTCTCCACTTCTTTTGTGTTTTGTACTTCTTTTGAGTTTTGCAGTTCTTCTGTGTTTCTTCACTTCTTCTGTGTTTGGCGCTTCTTCTGTGTTTCTCCACTACTTCTACGTTTTGTGCATATTTAGTGTTTAGCTCAACTTCTGTGTTTTGCGCATCTTCTGTGTTTCTCCACTTCTTTTGTGTTTTGCGCATCTTCTGTGTTTCCCCACTTCTTATGTGTTTTGCGCTTCTTCTGTATTTCTCGTCTTCTTCTATGATTTGTGCTTCATTTGTGCTTGGCGCTTCTTCTGTGTTTTTCCACTTCTTTTACGTTCTGCGCATCTTCTGTGTTTTGTGCTTCATCTGTGTTTTGTGATTCTTCTTTTTTGTGTGCTTCTTGTGTGTTTCTCCACTTCCTCTGTGTTTTGCGCATCTTTTGTGTTTCCCCACATCTTTTGTGTTTTGCGCTTCTTCTGTGTTTTACGCTTCTTCTGTATTTCTCCTCTTCTTCTATGTTTTGTGCTGCATTTGTGTTTTGCGCATCTTCTGTGTTTTCCCACTTCTTCTGTGTTTTTCACTTCATCTGTGTTTTGGGCTTCTTCTGTATCTCTACTCTTCTTCTATGTTTTGTGCTTCTTCTTTGTTTTGCGCTTCTTTTGTGTTTCTCCACTTTTTCTATAATTAACTCATCTTCGGTGTTTTGCGCTTCTTTTGTGTCTTGCGCTTCTTCTGTGTCTTGCGCATCTTAAGTATTTTGCGCATCTTCTGTGTTTTGCGCTTCTTCTGTGTTTCTTCACTTCTTCAGTGTTTTGCGCTTCTTCTGTGTTTCTCCACTTCTTCTATGTTTTGTGCTTCTTTTGTGTTTTACGCTTCTTCTACGCTTCTTCATTTCCTCTGTGTTTTGCGCTTCTTCTGTGTTTCTCCACTTCTTCTACGTTTTGCACATCATCTTCTGTGTTTCTCCACTTTCTTTGCGTTTTGCGCATCTTCTGTGTTTCTCCACTTTCTTTGCGTTTTGCGCATCTTTTGTGTTTCCCCACTTCTTCTGTGTCTTGCTCATCTTCTGTTTTTTGCGCTTCTTCTGTATTTCTCCTCTTCTTCTATGTTTTGTGCTTCACCTGTGTTTTGCGCTTCTTTTGTGTCTATCCACTTCTTCTGTGTTTTGCTTATCTTTTGTGTTTTATCTTTTGTTTTGAAGGTTGTATGTCCCAATCATCAGGAGAGCAACTCTTAGATCAAGAACTAGCTGACTTAGATCAAT
>JANKYE010711411.1:0-10310 GCA_032467995.1 Erythroxylum dillonii | reverse complement strand
ATGGTTACTCATTGATTTCGTAAAACTCACCCAAAATTAGCAAATATTTTTCAGGATCAGAAGAATACCCCGTTAAAAAAATGGGAGTATAATTACTGCATGCAAAGAAAAGATAGAGGTCGGGATTAGTACGCATATGTATTTGTGTTCTTCTATTTTTGTATAAATTTGTATATTTTGAAATTTTGTACAAATGATTTATGTTGTAATGTAAAGTCATTATGACTCACAATGTTTTGTGATTGTAATGGGCCCAAATGGCTATTGAAATTCCGATAGGTTATGTATTGTGTTCATTGAAAATGTTTACGGAATAAAGTGGGCCCAAATTGATATCCCTCAGGATGTCAGGCACGTGTCTTACAGAAGTGGGGTGCTACATATGTGGGCATTTGCATCAAAAGAAAAAAATTTTACAATGCTTTAGTGGTCATTTCAAGCCGCAATTACACTAACATCTGAAAATCCCAAAATACAAAAGTTACATGAATCATGAGTTGCTCAAAATGCAACTAAAGCCTTGCTTTCCAAGATTTGCTTCAAATAAAAAACATTTCAAAAGTGGAGTAATGCCTTGGCTATTGCCTACTCGATCTCTTGCTTATCACCTGCTTATGGGGAGGAAAATAGGGTTAAGCTTAAAGCTTGTGGGTAACAAGTTTATAATCGATAACAAGCAAAATCATGTATAAACTCACTTTCATCGCAAAAATTTTACTTTATGCAAACTATGTATACATCACTCTTGTCAACTTATCATGAGCACATAAGCATATCAATATGGTTCGGGTGGATCAAAAATAGAACAGACTACGCATTTTCACATAATGGTCTTGCATAGCTGTGAACTTATGGCAGTCTATGAAGGAGCTCCATGCCACTAGCGGGTAGGCGGGAGAAGGCTTTTGTTAAAGTGCATTTGACTTAACTTTGGGAACCACCGCAAACTCGCATAACATGTATTTGATAACTTGTAAAACATATTGCCTAAAGAGGCACATTTCGAAAACTTGATTTCTTAAGCTTGATACCTTTTCAAAATCATTTTCATAAATCAAACCAAATTTATATGCACAAATATGCAACATATTTTTGAAGCATTCAAAGAACAATAAATGCACATTTTTGAAGTAGTTGAAACTCATTTGTTTCCATTTCTTGAAAGAAACATGAATGACTACTTAATTATAAAAATGCAACCCACCTTGAATTCCTTGCTTAATAACTTGGCTTAAGGAAGTATTTCCTCTTGCTTGCCTTGCCTCCCTCGATCCCCTCCTTGATTTTCTTCAACAATGACAATTTCCCACCCAATAGGGTTTTCAATTGAAAATCCCATAAAGCACAAAAACTAAAATTGGTTTTAAAATACCTAAAACCATGCATTTCCTAAGCTTCATGAACCAAAACCCTTCCAAAATCTAAAGCATTAAAATGTTCTTACCTTAAACCTTCACCAAATGAAGAGATATTTGGTTCCAAAGAAAGCTCTTATCTTCCTCTACCTTTTTCCCTTCTTATATAACCTCAAAATCTCTCTAGAAAGCTTAGAAAAGATGAAACCCTAGCTCAACTCTCTTCTTTCCTCTCAAACACCGAAATATTTTTTCTCGCTCTCTTTGATTTCTTATTTCACTTCTTTCCATTCCATTTTCGTTTTCCCCCCTCTTTAGGAACAAAACAACACTTTTTTCTTCCCATTTTACCCATAATGATTGATAAAAGTCCACCTTGCCCTTCCTTTAATGCCTTATGGTTTTCAAACTAAGTAAGCTACCCAAAACACCCTTTTTATGCATTCTTACTACTTACAATTTAACTAACCCATGAAATAAATTCTACCAACATAGACATTAAAAAACTTTAACTCCCAAAAATTCACCTACTCACCCCTCATAATTATTTAAAACATGCATAGCAAAAGAAGAAAAATTCGGGGGCCAACATTTATCTTTCCTTAAGGAAAAATTCCTTTTTTTGTAATTTTTCACTTGTATTATTTTCTAAAAATAGTGGAATATTAATTTAGTAGTGTTTGAAGAAGTAGACATAATCGGTTGAACCTCGTTAAATTATAGTGTTCTTTATTTATCTATTTAATAGCTATTGTCAGGTATATTGAATTATTATGCTATTAAATTACTTGTCCAAAACAATTCTATCTAGGAGGTTGGATTTTAAGTAGGACCATTTGTGATCCCTCTAGTCTTTCCCGAGAATTTATCTTATATGACTTTTGCTATACAATCATTCACACTCTATTCACCTAGGCAATAGTACTTAAGTTGAATTTGTTATCATTGGTGGAAATTAACCCGAGTTTCATAATAATTGGTATCAGAGCCAAGGTTTTTTCTCAGTATGCATTATGGTTGTAGTGTGGTATGATCTTCCATATTAGAAAAGATTTTTCCTTGGGCTATTTACATTCTGCATTGACATGAATAGAAATTGTAGCAGAGATGACAAAAATTAAAGATACGACCGCACTAACAACTTCTACCTTATCTATTATAGCAAGGACTGTTGTGACAAATGTAATATTTGCAGTGGAGATTTTTTATGGCATGGATCATTTCGGCATGTGACAAAGTGAGGTTCAAGACACTCTTTTTCAGCAAGGTCTTGATATTGCTATTTAAGAAAAGAAACCAGGTGATGTTTAGAAGAAAGATTGGAAGACTATAAATCATTTGGCATGTGGTACAATTCGATTGTGTCTTTCCAGAAAGCAAAAGTATGCTTTCATGAAAGAAACTTCTGCATCTAAATTGTAAAATGTGTTGGAGGAAATTTTTTTGAAGAAAAGCAGTCAGAATAAGCTCCATATAAAGAAGAGTTTGTTTATCTTATGTTCCGTGTATCATTATAATTGATCACATCACCGGTTTTAATCAGTTAGTTATCAATTTAATGAATTTGGATGTGACATTTAAAGATGAAGATTTGGCTTTGATGTTGCTAGGATCCCTTCCTGAGGAGTTTGAATTTCTTGAAACTGCTCTACTTTATGGGACAATTGTTGTGTCTCTTAGTGAAGTTATAGTTGCTTTGTACAACCATAAATTGAGATGGAAGACAAAGGAAGAACATATAAGTAGAGAAGCAAAACCTATGGTAGTTAGAGATCGTTCATAGAGCCAGACTAAAGGAAAGAAAGGGAGATCAAATTTAAGGTTCAAATTGAGCAAAGATGAATATGCCTTTTGTCAAGAAAAAAGGGCAACGGAAAAAATATTGTCCAAAGCTGAAGAATAAAAACAAACTTCATAAGGGAAAGGTTGTTGCAAATTCATATGTTGTTGAATGTGAATATGTAAACTCAAATCTTTCATTAGTTGTTACATCATTAATAAGCCCTTCTAGTCCATGGTTGCTCGATTTAGGTTGTAGCCATCATATGTGTCCCAATCGAGATTGGTTATTTGATTTTAGAGAGCCAGAAGGAGGAGTTGTCTATGCGGATAATCCCTACACAACAAATGGGATTGGTTCAATTTGCTTGAGGAATTATGACAGAATAACCAAGGCTCTAACAGATGTCAGATATGTGCCAAGTTTGACGAAGAATCTCATTTCTATAGGAATCCTAGAATTAAAGGGCTATATTGTAAATGCAGCAAATGGAGTAATGAGAGTCATCTCTAACACACTTATGGTAATAAAAGGAATTTGAAGAAATAATAACCTGTATTATTACCAAGGTAATGTAGTTATTTGAACAACGATAGTAACGTCTAATGATGATCAAGAGCTAGAAGTAGCCAAGTTATAACATGTGTGTTTGGGGTATACAGGTGGAAAATCCTTGAAGATATTGGTAAATCAAGGATTGTTGAAAGGAGTTTGGTCTTGTAAATTAGACTTATGTGAGCATTGTGTCAAAGGGAAACAGACAAGAGTGGAATTCAACACTATAATCCATTATACGAAGGGTATTTTGGATTATGTTCACTTTGATGTATGGGGACCTTCCAAAATAGCTTCTTTGGGAGGAAAACACTATTATGCGACCTTTGTTGATGATTTTTCTCGGAGAGTATGGGTGTATACTATGAAAACTAAGGATAAAGTGTTGGGAGTTTTCCTTAAATGGAAGAAGATGGTGGAAACTCAAACAGACAAAAGGATCAAACATCTCTATATAGATAATAGTGGGCAGTATAGAAGTGATCCATTTTTAAAAGTCTACAAATATGAAGTATTGTTAGACACTTCATAGTTAAGGATATATCATAAGAAAATAGGGTGGTAGAACTTATGAACCAGACATTGTTAGAAAAAGTTCAGTATATGTTGTTCAATGCTAGGTTCGGGAGAGAATTTTAGGCTGAGGCTATTACATATGCATGTCATCTCATCAATCTCCTTCCATCAACTAGTATTGGTCGTAAAACACCTTTGGAAAAATGGTCTGGAAAGCCTGCTATAGATTATGAGACCTTACATGTGTTTGGTTCCACTGCATACTATCATGTTAAGGAGTTAAATTGGATCAACATGCAACTAAAGTAATTTTCATAGGGATCACCTCTGGTATGACAGGATATCGTCTTTGGTGCCTAGAGTCAAAAAATAATAGTCTTCAGCAGGGATGTTACCTTTGATAAATCTACCATGTTAAGAAAGGTGACAACTGAAAATATTGAGCAGACTAATGATACTCTAAAACAAGTGGAGTTTAAAGGAAGAATTGTTACCCTAACAAATGATAAAGTAAATGCAGAAACTCCTGTGGTAGAAGAGGAGTCAAGTGAAGAAGAGGTTCCAACCCAAGAATCTACACAACAACAATTACCAATTTCGTTGAGAAAGCCAAAAAGGAACATTCACATACCTGCTTGTTATGTTACTATAGTGGCTTATGCATCTCCAATTGAAATTGATGATATTCCTACCACTTATAAGGAGGCAGTTCAAAGTTCAGGAAAAAAAAAGATAAGTGGAGGATAACCATAAATGAAAAAAATACATTCCCTTTATAAGAAATAGACATGGAAACTAGCTAGTCTCCCAAAAGGAAAGAAGGCAATTGGATGCAAATGGATATATGGAAAGAAATATGGATTTTTTTGACAAGAATAATATTCTCTACAAAGTAAGGCTAGTGGCTAAAGAATATGCTCAGACAGAGGGAATTGATTATAATGAAGTTTTTTCTCCAGTTGTAAAACATTCCTCCATTCG
The DNA here is from genome assembly GCA_032467995.1 of Erythroxylum dillonii. Taxonomy (NCBI): domain Eukaryota; kingdom Viridiplantae; phylum Streptophyta; class Magnoliopsida; order Malpighiales; family Erythroxylaceae; genus Erythroxylum; species Erythroxylum dillonii. The sequence goes on along the minus strand of JANKYE010711411.1, from coordinate 5,123 downwards.
AATTTTGTTGTTTTTGGTAGCACAATTTGATATGGAAGTAGTTCAATTAGATGTAAAAACTGCTTTTTACATGGAAACTTAAAAGAGGAAATCAATATGACTCTGCCTGACGGTTTTTAAGTTGTTGTAAAAGAGAATATGGTGTGTAAGCTTGAAAAATCATTGTACAGATTGAAGCAATCTCCGAGGCAGTGGTACAAGCAATTTGACAAGTTTATAATGGTTCAAAAGTACATAAGAAGCAAATACAATTTTTATGTGTATTTTTTGCAAGCTACGAGATGGATCCTACATCTATCTTCTCCTATATGTTGACGGCATGCTGATAGTTTCAAAGAATCTAAGAGAAATTGAGAGATTGAAGATTCAATTGAATCGGGTGTTTGAAATGAAGGATCTAGGTGAAGCCAAGAAGATTCTCTACATAGAGATAAGAAAAAAGTAAGGAATTAGGGAGACTTTGTTTGACACAGAAACAGTATCTGAGAAAGATACTAAAACGTTTTGGCTTGAATGAAAAGTCAAAGCCTGTCAATACTCTACTCGCTCCTCATTTCAAGCTCTGTGCATCTTTGTCTCCAAAGAATGATGCAGAACGGGAATATATGTCAAAAGTACCATATGTAAATATTGTTGGTAGCTTGATGTATGCTATGGTGTGTATAAGGCCCGACATTTCATAGGCAATTAGGGTTGTGAGCAGGTATATGCATGATCCTAGAAAGGAACATTGGCAAGTTGTGAAATGGATTTTACGATACATTATGAACATCGTAGAAACTGGTTTGGTATTTCTGTGGGATAAGCAAGATGGTTAATGTATAGTCAAGAATTATGATTCTGACTATGTCGGTGATTTGGACAGGTGTCGATCAACTACCAGCTGTGTGTTATTATTGTAAAGGCACCAGTCAATTGGAAGTCTACCTTACAGTTAATAGTTGCTTTGTCGACTATAGAGGCAAAGTATATGATAGCTACAAAGGCTATGAAGGAGGCAATTTGGCTTCAAAGATTGCTTGGTGAATTAGGGGTTTGATAGAAACACATCAAAGTACACTGTGATAGTCAGAGTGTTATCCTTTTAGCAAAGAACTAGGTTTACTATGCAAGGACGAAACATATCGATGTCCGTTATCATTTTGTATGAGAGGTTATGGAAGAATGTCCAGTAGAAATCCATAAGATTAAGACCACTGAGAACCCTGCTGATAAGTTACAAAGGTGGACTGCAATCAAGTTCCAAATTGTTTGGACTTGATCAATATTGCTAGAAATTGAAGATGGGTATTTTGAAGCACATTTGAAGATACTATTAAAGATAAGTTTTGTGAGAGATTTGAAAAAGTGGAATTCATCAAAGTGGATATTTTTTAGTAGTTAAAAGTAGTGGCTCATCCCACAATCCCACATCGAAATTTTGTGGGAATGGTTGATGTTCCTAAAGCCATAAAAGGAGCCTCCCCTCCTTAGTTAAAACAAACCAAAATTGTTTATCTTTCCTTAAGGCAAATTTCCCTCTCTCTTTTTGTAATATTTCACCTATATTAATTTCTAAAAATAGTGAAATATTAATTTAGTAATGTTCGAGAATGTAAGCTTAATTGGCTGAACCTCATTAAATTTTGGTGTTCTTTATTTATCTATTTAATAACTATTATTGGGTATAGTTGTAGTTAATTATTGTGCTATTAAATTACATGTCTAAGAGGTTAGGTTTTAAATGGGACTGCTTGTGACCCCTTCAGTCTTTCGTGGGAATTTACCTGGTGTGATTTTTCAGTACAATCGTTCACATTCTATTCACCTAGGCAATAGTTTCGAGGTGAATTTGTTATTATTGGTGGAAATTAACTTGAGTTTCACAACAACCAAGATAAATAAATGTGTACCGCCATGCACTTGAAATAAGTAACACTTTCAGCGAAAAGTGGGAATACCATCTCTAAGTATAAATCATACCCTACCTCAATATAAACTATTTAGTACTTTATCCATTCAATGCCACGTTTAAGTAGAAAAAATCATTATTAATTACAGATAAGGAAGATATACACTTTAAAATGAGAATATATTGACCAAATAGAAAGAATATTATACCTTATACAAACGATACCAATACTTAGTACGTTTAATGCCACTGCTATTCATGGTCATTAAAATAGGTTGAGTTAAAGGTATATCCTTCCTTAACATAAATTATACTAATATTCTATTTTTTAAATACCATAGTTAGTTATTAAAAAAACCATCACTTATCACATATCTTTTAAATGGGAAAATATTAACTGAATAGAAGTAATATCATGTTTCCATGAAATTATACCAAATTTAAAGTTAAAGTTACTAAGATGGTTTTATAAGTTACAACATTAATAGATAATTGAAAAATCATCTCTGAGTGTAAACCATAACCTACTTGAATGTAAACTATATTTATACTTTATCAACTCAATACTAGGTCTAGGTATAAAAAGTATCATAATTGATTACAAATAAGTAACACCTAACCTTTGAATGGGTGTATTGTGATTGAGCATTCAATACCTTAATACATTCAATACCTAAGTTACGAGCAATAGTTGCAAGGGCATATTAAAAAATCACAACTTCAATGCAAAATAGGAGTACCATAACTAATTCATAATAATAACAAATATCAATATTGTTGGATACCGCTTGATTCTGAAATCCAACTCTTGCTAAAACATGAATGCGTGCATATTGCCTTGAAGGGTTATTGCATTGAACCATTATTAGACATTATCAATTCATCTTCATTCTCATAACATCCCAAAAAAAAATAATTCCTCACAATTTGTTCAATGGCATGCCCATACAAATCAGTCACCATGCGCAAACTCACTTCTCCTATTTGTGAACAAAAATTGGAAATCTTCAAATGAAATTCTCTTCAATGAAATCATAGCTCTAAGTCTCTAGTTTTTTTCGAATCAAGAACCATCTTAATCGGAGCTCTATAGCACAAGTTATGCTTAAAAAGCCTGAGTGTGTTCATGCTCCAATCATACTCTCCCAACTAATCCCTCATTTTGTTTCCATATAAATTTTTAAAATCAACTTCAAAAGATACAAATTTTCATGGAGAGATAGGAAATGTATTAGAAATCTATTGCTTCAAGAATCACGTCGTTTGGAGAACGGATGAGGAAGTTATGACCAAAAGAATCGAACATGTTTAAGTCCTCAATCATGCAATGACATGTCTTGGCGCGAACTTTCACCAAAAATGTCAGATTGGTTCCATTCTTCGACCATTGGAAAGAAGACTTCTAGATATAAAACTTTCATGAAGACCACAAAGTCCAATTCTATAGGTAAAAGGGTCAAAAATCGTGATTTACTGAAGCTATCCCTTAAATGTCCGTTTAACGGACATTGATTGGGGTTAGGAGCCAATTTGGCCCGAGAAGGTCCATTTAACAGACATCAAGTCCGTTAAACGGACATTGGCAAGGCAGGGGGCCCTTTTTCATCCGAGAAGGTTCGTTAACATTGGTGAGCCAAGCCTCCTTCCAAAGCCTCTCCAATGCTTCCAACATCCAATCTAACATCATATTCACTCATAATCTTCCCAAAATCAACTCTTCTAGTGCCAAATCACTTCATAACAACTCAAACACCAAATTTATCTCATAAAACTCTCAATTCTCAACCCATTTGGTTCATCAAAACTTCAATTTCCTATCATTCATTATAGCTGTCATATACACACACCTTATGCAACATCATAACTTGTAACAATCATGTCTTTTCATTTTGATATCCAAAAATCGCATACTTTATAGTGTTGGAAAGCTATAAAGATGAACTACAACTTTCATGAAGGCAACTTTGGCTAATTCTACCTAGATCGATACAGTTTTCCTTTGAAAATTAGCTTACACATTTTACCCTCATGAAAACTTAGAATTTATCCCAACTTCACTTCCTCTATTACAACATCATTCAAAACAAATAAACTTTCAATCGGAATTCATCCAACACTCAACCTCAATTCATGTGACTCCTCATATTCAATAACATCTTATCATTCATAACATTCCTATGTGTCTTTTCCATAATATCTCACTGATGTGTGTATATATATATATACATATATACCAACCATTCATGCTCAACATTCATCATAGTCATCCATATACAAATTTACATTTCTTGTCCATACACAAGTCCATTTTTCATTAACCTAAAAAAATAAGAGTTTTACAAACTTTAATGGCAGTTTAAGCCACAATACATTATCAATCTCAAAATCCAAAATACAACAAAAGATACAAAATCTCATAATTCTCAACATATGTCTAAACGTCTTATTTTTACATCAATTCAACTAAAAATACAACATATGCATAATCAAACAATTGCCTTGACTTTCTTTCATCCAATCTCTTTCTCATCACCTAGAGATGGGAATGAAAGGGGGTAAGCTTTACGCTCGTGGGTAGCAAGCTTATAATGAATAACAAGCAAAACCTTTCAAAAAGATCATTGTCATATAAATCCTTATTGAAATCAAAAAGCACGTTTCTCAAAACTCATGTCAAGTAATCACAATCACAAACAACACAATTTATGCATTTTTCAACTTGTTCACAATTGATAAACACATAAGCACATCATAAATGGTTTGGGTAGGTCCATATTCATGACGCACTACACATTCCCATATAATGGTTCTGTATAGTCGTAAACTTGAGGGAGTCCTTGAAGGAACTTCGTGCCACTAACGGGCAAGCGGGAGAAGCCTATTCATGGGTCAATGTGCACGTGACGGTTCTTGAGGGACTACCACAAACTCACATAACATGAAATTCATGACTTCAAACAGATTGCCCAAATGGCAACATTTTGGAAACTTATTTTTCATGATCATGCAATTTTTCGAAAAAAAATCCTTTCATGTAGCAATTCACAATTCATCATCAAAATTCCATACACCTCAACATGTATAAATTTCTCAATCAATCAAAAGAAATAAAAGCAATATTTAATGAAGTAATTGAAATCATTTTACTTTTTTTTATTTTGAAAACACATTAATGGCTCATTACTCAAATTATAAACATGAAACCCACCTTATTTCCTTGCTTAATACTTGT
>JANKYE010711342.1:0-10315 GCA_032467995.1 Erythroxylum dillonii | reverse complement strand
GGGATCTCTTTTGCTCTTTCCCTAAGCTCCTTAACTTGCTCATCAAATCCATCAGAAGCAGGATCCGGCAAAAAATCCTGTGGTTGCCAACACTTCTCAACTGGCTTAAGATGAATCAAGATATTCTGCTCGGCCCAGTCCTCTAAAGATTTAAAGATCTCGATCTTCTGGGGTGACATCGAATGAGAAACTTCAAAAGGCTTTTTGAGATTCTCAACTTTCCTGCATTAAGAAGAAAATGCCAAGAGTTTGTAGTTAACCATTCAAAACGCGTTTACAATGGAGTATATACTCCTTCATGCATAACGCTTCTATATGATAAGCATACAGAAGCTAAGAAGACGACATACTACTATTGCAACGGATTACTCAACAGATGTGTCTGACATTATTCTCACGTGAAGGACTGACTACTAGTACACAAGTTGGTACTACCTTGATGCATTCAAATGGTGAACTAGTCAGTACAGAAACAAAGTTCATATACAGCATATTTTGATCAAATTAAAGCACAGCAAACTAGGATAAAGGAAAGACAAAGAAAGAAAGAAGGAAAACATTGAAGTTTGAAACTTTTTGCACAGAAATAATGAAACCGTTGAACCAAGTTTTGAGCAAAAAAGACATTAAGAAGAAACAAAAAAGGATGGTTGCACACAAAATCCCCATATAAAAGAGCTAAGCACAACCACGGATTGATCCTAAACGAGTAATTATACAGAATTGTTGATCCTAAACGAGTAACTATAAAGAACTGTTAAACAATAAAAACATTTTGGCTTTTCTCAGCATCAGACTTGATTATATTGCAAACTGTTTTGCATACAAGAATTCTGACTTGTAAGATAATATAAAACTGTACAAGGAAAACTAGCATCTCGCTTAATCAGAGGTCAAATGTAAAGTTTTGAGCAATACTGTATCTTTGGCAAAATCATAAAACGAAAATCGGAAAACAATGAGCATTGAGAAGAAGCAGAGCAGAAATGTGCTCACTTGGAGCCACAGAGGGTGGAAGCCACGTAGAACTTGGGAGATCTGATGCTGGTCATTAAAGGAAGAGCAAAAGAGGGCAGCTTTGGGGATTGAGAGACCAAAGGATTGAGCTTGAACGCCATTGCCTGATGTTGGTTCTATTGAATATTGATTTTCTTTGTCTAAGGTTCAGTTTCCTCGACAGAATGGAGAAAGATGTATCAAATATATATAGGAAGAGAACGACTTAGTGGCCTGCAGGTGGTAGTCATCGATGTATGACGGGTCTTGTAAGTCATAATATAATAAAAAATTATCTAAAAATATTATTGCCAAGCAGTTTCCATTAAAAAAAAAAAGAAGTGCCAAAGTCGTGTATATTTTAAAATATTATTATATAATATTTTTCTTTTATATGAAAAATAAGATTTTTCATATCTTTGGATTTTATTAAAATTACAACTAAAGTCAAAACTTTAATTATAACTATTAATTAATTCTTAAAAGATTAAATATCACATATTGGCCATTAAAGTTTCTCAAACTTCTCGATTAAGTCCAACTTAATTTAAATTTCACTTTCTCCTTTATAGACCTTTTTATGTGTGATCCATTAGATTCCTAATATATTGACCATGATTATAAATTTTAATTTTAATTCATAATTAGAGGCAGATAAATTAAAACTCTTTTTAATTTATCTTTAATTTCCTAATTAAACAATTTATAATCATAGATCATGATTGGTGTCTAGCAACTTGTCATGACCACCTAAATATTATGAATGTCAAAGTAGTTTGACTTAACCTGTCTATGCATGGTTATTATGAATAAATTAATCCTTTCGTCATCTAATGTTCCAATTGGAATGAGAGTATGAAATTCGTGTCTATTCTAAATAATCCAATCATATTCGTTCATGCTAATTAGTAAATGATTTGTAATTGATATTTGCAAACAACTTTTTCAAATTTCAATTTACTCTGGCTAGAGATTCCCAAAATCATTACTAATAAAAAACAACAGAATATTATTCCTAATTACTTTAGGATAACGAATTCTTTATTGATCTACTCAACTATCTCCACATAGTTCTTATTATATCCAATAACTACCAAATTAAACTATTTCAAGAATAGAACATAAGTAGCATCAAAACATAGTAATTCCTACATGAGATAACTTTGGTAATCTCAAGTCTAAGGATCAATTATACAACCATCATAATGAGATAATCCACAGAAACACAAGTAATGTTCCATTCAGAATTCTCATAATTGGGTCAATTCAGTGAACTTATTCTCTAATAAGCACCCACATGTTTGTTTAAGTATCGCCACACTTTAAGCTGTCGAGATCGATTACTTTCTTCATATGAAAGAAACAAATATGTACTAGTCTAACTGTTTCATCAATACCCCATCTTGATGAAACTATGACTATGAACATTTTAAGAATAATACAAAAATGCAAATTGAATCTCATAATCATAATCACATTATAATTTCTAATTGCATAACAATTATTTCAGGAATTTTATCTTTATGATTAATAATTAAATAATAAAAAATACACAAAGATAAAGAATGTCTTTTATTGAATAAAATAAATTTTATACAATTAAATGTACAACCGAAATTGGCTGCAAGGGCATAAACTAACACAAAAGATACAAAATATAAGTAATATTTTATGAAAATAATTATGTAAATAATAAAGAAATAAATAAATAAATTTAAGCTAAATACTAAAAAACATAAATCTCTCTTGTTATATAAAACAATATCTAATTAATAATGTTATCAAACATATAATTAGAAGAAAAGTAAACATTATATTATATATTAGAGCAAGATGAAAATACCAAGGTTTTAAAAACCAGATGGGACCCAACCTAATATAGAGAGGCTTAAAACATTTAATTAGTCACAACATTAATTTAAGCTAAGCAATTATATGTAATAAAGGGGTGCTGTTCTCTATATCCTGCTTAACTTGGCAGATTCAGTGGTTGTTATTACTTGGGAGTACATGACTGATTTGGTGGGAGAAACATCTTAGAATAGGATAGAATCTGTATTTTTATTCATCTTTTCATTTTCGATGGTACAATCCTTTATAGGATGAATAAGAGTAAATTAGGATCAATCACCATCGACGTTGATTGATCCGTTCCTGATGCTATGCCCTAATCTTAGCATTACAGTCAAAACTTTCCTTTCTTGCATTCAATCACATATTCTCACACTCCCCCTCAAGTTGAGTGGTGGGATCTCCAACACTCAACTTGCTTAATACTTCACTGAATGCTGTAACTAAAACTGCCTTAGTGAGTATGTCTGCCAACTGCTCCTCGAATCTCACAAATGGAAGACATATAATGTTTTCTTCAAGCTTCTCTTTGATGAAATGCCTATCCACCTCCACTTGTTTTGTTCGGTCATGTTGCACTGGGTTTTCTAAGATGCTGATTGCCGCCTTGTTGTCACACATTAACTCACAAGTTTTCTTCGGGGGAAAACTGATTTCTGTCAACAACTTCCTTAACCAGAGAACTTCGGCTAGTCCTCGAGCAATTCCTCGAAATTCTGCTTCAGCACTAGAGAGTGCTACAACTTTCCGTTTCTTACTCTTCCAGGTGACTAAATTTCCCCCAACAAGGGTAAAATATCCAGATGTCGATCTCCGGTCAACCTTGTTTCCCGCCCAGTCAGCATCAGTGTATGCCTTAATCTCCAAGTGACCATTCTTCTGAAACAATACTCCTCTACCTGGAGTGTTCTTTAGGTATCTTACAATCCGAAGTGCTGCCTCCATGTGATCCACTTGTGGCTTATGCATGAACTGGCTGATTACACCTACTGCATAGGCAATGTCAGGTCTAGTATGTGACAAATATATAAGCTTTCCTATTAACCGTTGATACTATCCACGATCAGCTAGTTCAGCTCCTTTCGTAATCTGGAGTCCATGATTGATCATCATCGGGGTGTCTGCTGGTTTGCAATCCATTAATCCTGCTTCTGCAAGTAGATCCAATATATACTTCCTCTGTGAGATGAAGATCCCTCTTTTTGATCTCAGGACTTCAATTCCCAAGAAATATTTCAGTCTCCCCAAATCTTTCATTTCAAACTCTTTAAAGAGTCTGTCTTTCAAGGTTAAGATTTCTTCCCTGTCACTGCCAGTTATGATCATGTCATCTACATATATGATAAGGTAAGTTATTAACTCACCTCGTCTCTTGAGAAATAGAGTGTGATCTGCGTTGCTCTGACGATACCCATATTTTTTCATAGCCACTGTGAACCTCCTAAACCACGCTCTAGGAGATTGTTTTAAACCATATAACGCCTTTTTTAATCTGCACCCTTCACCATCTCTGAAACCTTGAGAGAAACCTGGAGGAGCCTCCATATAGACCTTTTCTTTTAGATCACCATGTAGGAATGCATTTTTCACGTCAAACTGATGTAATGGCCAATTATGGTTTGCAGCTACAGAGAACAAAACTCGGATTGTATCTATCTTAGCCACTGGGGAAAAAGTTTCAGAATAGTCAATACCATACGTCTGTGTATATCCCTTGGCTACCAATCGAGCTTTGTACCTCTCTACAGTTCCATCAGCTTTGTGTTTTATAGTGAAGATCCATCTGCACCCTACTGGTCTCTTTCCTTGTGGCATCCTGCACTTTTCCCATGTGTGATTTTTCTCCAACACATCCATCTCAATCTACATTGCATTTCTCCATTCTGGGTTTTTCTGTGCTTCTTCTACTGTGTGAGGAATGCTAGTAGACATCAATGAATCCTCATACATCTGTGCAGATTTAGCCAGACTCCCCCTGACTAGATTTGCCACTGGATATCTTGTGTTCCGAGGTTCATACTCTGGTTCATATCTCCTTGGTGGAACTCCTCTATTTCTCCTCGAAGGAAGTACATATCCTTCAGTGGCTGGTTCTTCCGGAACTACATTGTTAGTGATCTCAACACCAAAATCTGAATTGAGTTCTTGATTAGAATCACTAACCTCAGGTATATTAGACGGTAGAATCACTGCGACTCTGTCATGTGCAATGGACGACTGTGCTGTGCTTTCAGAAGTAGACTCAGCGGCACCGCTTATTGACTCTGTTGGAACAATTTCAGGCAAGACCGGACTTGAGGACTCTGTTGGAACAATTTCAGGCAAGACCGGTCTTGAGGACTTACGGTGATTGGGTTAAGTAGCCAACTCAGAGGATCATTTATAGAAATCTCCCCCTGATTGCTGGGTTGGGTAGGAAAGTAATATTTGGTTTCAAGAAAATCACAATCCATAATGATATACATACGACTTGTAATAGGATCAAAGCAACGATATCCTTTTTTATGGACACCGTAACCGACAAACACATATTTTACTGCACAGGGATCAAGTTTGGTTCGGTTGGTTTTGGATATATGAACATACATTGTACATCCAAAAACACGTGGTTGTAGTGTCAGAGCGGGTGGTATTTTGGTATGTTGAGCTAGGGTGTTAAATGGGGTTTGAAGGTTAAGAATTTTGGTGGGTAGACGGTTTACGAGGTAGGTAGCAGTGGCAATGGCTTCTGGCCAATAGTGTTTAGGTACGTTGGATTCAAGCATGAGGGCTCGGGTTATTTCTAGGAGAATTCAGTTTTTTCTTTCCGCCACACCATTTTGTTGCGGAGTATGTGAGCAAGTGTTTTGGTGGATGAGTCCTTTTGCCCGGAAAAAGTCTTGCATTTTTTGGTTGATATATTCCCCCCATTGTCTGATCGGAGTATCTGAATGGTTTTTTTGGAATTGGGTTTGGATTAGGTTAAAAAAGGCTACAAATTTTTCAGATACCTCAAATTTATGTTTCAAAAAATATACCCAAGTCATTCGGGTACAATCATCAATAAACAAAAGAAAATACGAAAAACTATTTTTGCTGGATACCGAGGCCGGGCCCTAAACATCGGAATGTACTAATGAAAAAGGGACATCTACTTTAGTATTATTGGGATGAAACGTTTGTTTGTGACTTTTAGCCAAAATACACGTTTCACGTTGAAGAGAATTATTATGACTAAAAAATTGGGGAAATAACAATTTAAGGTACCCACTAGACGGATGACCCAAACGTCGATGCCATAACCAGGCCTGCCTATTAACCGTTCCAAGAGCCGGCATTGCAGTATCTTGTTGGTCCACCTCATCAACATAGTAGAGTCCATCGCGTTCAGAGCCACGCCCAATGATCCTCCCCGTTTGAATATCCTGTAAGATACAAAAATTGGGTTGCATTAGGACAGTGCAGTTCAATTCCTTTGTGACATGGCTAATAGACAGTAACTTATGTGATAAGCTTGGGACATAGAGACAATTTGTCAATTTTAAAGTGTGAGAAAAAACAATGCTCCCGGCTCTCCGAACTGGTGCATATTTCCCATTGGCTGTTTGGATATGAGATTTTTTGGGCTGAGTGGGCTTTTGGAAGTCCTTTGGGTTATATGACATGGTGTCGGTCGCCCCACAATCAAACAACCATTCAGAATTTTTTCCGGACTGTCTATCAGCTACTAAACAGGCAACAAGGGTATTTTTGGAATTTTTAGAAGATGAGGGGGTGAATTGGTCTTTTTCGGCCAGCTGGGGGTGTTTCGGTAATTTTCTGGAAGTCCTGGGAGTTATTTCAGATTTTTCAGAAACAGTGGACTCAATTTGACAACTATTTGAACCCCTTGGACTAAATTGCTCACCACCAAAACCTGCATGGTCAGTTTCATAATTTCCAAAAACCCCTGGATAAAAAAATCTAGGATTATTAAGTGGAGGACTTGGAAGCAATTTTGAACTTCCAAATTCGATACCTAGTTGACCTTCTCCGTTGGTTGCGCCGCTAGTGTTCATCTTCCCCATTGTTACTCCTGCGAAGCTGGGATTTGAGCTGCCCTCTCCGGTGCCGACGACCTCTGGGTTGCTCACCGCTGCAGCGGCGACTTCGCCTTTTTTCCCCCGCTTCTTTGAATCCGACCACCACTCCGGATACCCTATTATTTTGAAGCAACCATCCCTTGTGTGCTTGGTTCCTCCACAGTGAGTACATTTAATATGGGATTTATCAACATCTTCTCGGTGGGATGATGGACGACCGGTTGTTTTCGTCGGTTCTGACCGCCCCGATTCTGGTCGGTGATTGCTTGAGGTGGCGCCGCCCCTCGCCGCTAAGCCATTGCCGAAGCCGATGCCTGAAGGGGACCCCCCGATGATAGCTCCTCCCTTTTCATGATCCCTGTCCTTGCTGCCTCCCTTCTCAGTGTTGAGTATGCCTCTTCGACTGTGGGTAAGGGACTCTGTTTAAGAAGGTCTCTTTTGTCTACATCAAATTCTTCTGTGACTGCCTGCAAAAACTGGTACAATCGATGCTTTTGCTGAATTTGATTGTATATGGTCATGTCCTCTGGGCATTTTATGGGGTTGGGCATCTTCCTGTCGATATCCTTCCAAACAGCCTGTAATTGACTGTAAATTCTTTCCAATGACTGCTGCCCCTGTTTGAGATTGTTGGCTCGGACTGTTAAATCATATATTTGCAGGGAATCCCTGCCACTGCTGTATGTTGCCTCTATTCCCTTCCATAATTCCCATGATGTGGGATAGTCTATGTACTGTGTAACGATGTCGGATTCTATATTCTCCAAAATCCAAGTGATGACTGTGGAGTCAATTTGACGCCACTTCTCGTATGATGGATCTTCTTTTGGTGGGGGTGGGGCAGTGATGTGATTGAGCCTCCCCCTTCCGTCGATAGCCAGGCTCATCATCCTTGCCCAGACAGTGTAGTTTCGGTCATTTAATTTGGTTGCCACATGTAATGTTTGGCTGGTAGAGGTTTCGGTGAAATTTTTGTTTGGTGCCCAGTTCTGAAGTAATTCAAGAACCTGGGTTAGGCTTATAGGTTAGTTGAGTGGATTGGACATTCCCCCAATTTGGGAGGCGCCTGATGTTGGTGTTTCTTCCCCTAACATGGCGATAGGTAAGTTTTCTTACTGGCAAATGATGAGAAGCTGCATCAATTCAGCACTATTGATCGAATGATAGCTCTGATACCATCTTAGAATAGGATAGAATCTGTATTTTTATTCATTTTTTCATTTTCGATGATACAATCCTTTATAGGATGAATAAGAGGAAATTAGGATCAATCACCATTGACGTTGATTGATCCGTTCCTGATGCTATGCCTTAATCTTAGCATTACAGTCAAAACTTTCCTTTCTTGCATTTAATCACATATTCTCACAAAACAGGCCATTTTGTGACCTTTTTGAAGAAATTGTTCAGCCTCAGGATTATGTTTCAGGATCTGCCCAACGGCATAAGTAAAAATCAGACTGATCTAAAAAGAGTCACCAAGAAATGTAGACGATGAAGTACAAATTCTGGGCAATTAATTAACATGGTAACAGGCATGCTAATGCCAACAATTGTAAAACTTGGAGAGCTAACGAAAAGAAGACCAAACGAAGATGGATATTATGGAGCAGACAGACGGATGGATAAGGCAAGAACTATCCGGTTTGGTCGGGTTTACTAAAGACAACTCGAAAATATTAACTCATAATAACAGGCTCGACTCGAGCAACTATAGTCATATTTTGGTTAGTTTAGGTTGGCTTAACGTTTCTTAAACCAAATTATACACGGCGACGTGAGAGCGTACAAGAAGCCATGTAAATTAGCATAATTGTTGTTTCAGACTTTCTTTTTTCTTTTTTCTATAAATAAAGAATTTGTACTAAGTTATTTTTTAGGATAAAAATTTAAAAAATTGCAAGTTTTTTTATAGCTAGTTGACGTTGAGGCGGAGACTCAACACTAGCTCTAAACTCTCTTTTTTTATTAGAAAAGGATAGATACGGGCTTTGAGTTACTAGTCGGGGAAACGAAACTTTTGATGTATCCTCTAATAAAATAGACAAACAACCCACAGGCAGGTTTTGAAATAGATGAATGCTAAGTACAAGTGAACTGGTGTAATTTACTAGCCAATTTGCAGCACTATTAGCCTGATGGTAATCATATCTAGTTTTCACTAGCTAATAAGTGTCGGATCCTTATTGTTATATAGAGTTTTGTAAGATCAAGCTACTTTTGATTGCACTTGATAGATTAAGAGTCAAACGCTTGACTTGATATTGATGACGTGGGAGGGATCGTTTTCACTTTGAGCGTTACTTAATGGATGAGCATGAGTAATTAAGATGGGGGCATTTGGTTCGTTCATTTAGAGATGGTGATTTCGTCAGCATAATGTTGAAATTGGAATCATTAGCTCTTGTGAAACACACAGCTGATGACCATATGTAGGTTTTTTTAACAGTCGGTTGATGTTGAGGCGAAGACTCAACGCTAGCTTTGAACTCTTTCTATTCAGTATGTAGATTCTTGTAAGATCAAACTACTTCTGACAGCACTTGATAGATATAGATTGAGATTCAAACTCTTGACTTCATATTGATAACGCTGGAGGGATCATGTTTTTCCTTGAGCGTTGCTTAATAGATAAGCATGAGTAACATGGGGCATTTGGTTCATTCATTTAGAGAAGGTGATTTCATCAGTATAGTGTGGAAATTGGAATCATTAGCTCTTGTGCAACACATAGTTGATGACCATATGTAACATGGGCCACTTTTAAGGAAAAAAATCGAATCTTCCAGTCAGAGATGTAAACAAAAGAAAAGAAATTTCCAATGTATGAAACAACAAAATTTATCTTATTTATTGTTGTAATTAATTAAATTTGTGTAAAACATCATTTTTGACTTTTAGAATTGACAATATTTTAAAACTCGATTGAAAATTAAATCAACAAGATAAAATATTTAAATGTTTAAAAGTTCAATCGGTATTAAACCGTCATAAAACTCATATATAATAAAGATTAAACAAAATTGAACAAATTAAAATGGGATTAAAGAAGGATATTATTTTTGCCTATAGAAGATACTGAAATTTAACAGAAGAAAAAGATTATCAAGTAAAAATATTTTGTTTATTCTTATTTATAGAAATTAGTTTTTATTATAAAAATTGGTTGATTAATTAATAAATAAATTAATTTTTAATATCAAAAGTTATTGAGTTAAACCAAACTGAGGTTTAGTCAAATGATTTGACAACATATGGTTCTGGCCAAATCTTTAGAAGGAATACCGCACATGCTAAATTTGATTTTAATATAGTACTCTATTGATATTGGTTAATGATGAGTAATTCCTAAAGTAAGTTTATATTATTAATATAATCAAATTAATACTAAATATAATCATCTAAAT
>JANKYE010711235.1:0-10321 GCA_032467995.1 Erythroxylum dillonii | reverse complement strand
GCACCCAACAAAGCCTCCATTTGGATACTCCACATCCTGTAGTTTTCTTTCGTCAAGGTGGGCACTTGTGATTGAACAGGGTTTGCCGAAGCCATTGTTATTGAGGCTCTGATACCAATTTTGAAGGTCTATATTATTTAGAAATAGGTCAACGAAGAAGCAGGGTTGTTTTCAACTTCTTAACATTACACAAAAATAAGAATACAATTTATACTTAACATAGAACATTCTAGTTTTAAACTCTCCATATTCCTAACTCTTCACTCTTTCATCTTCCCAACACTTAAAGCATGAAAACAATTAAAGCATAAATTAAATAACAATAAAACAAATTTAAATGCTAACAGTCGCATGATTCACACGGTCCCTGAACTGTTTCGGCAGAAAGAATCATGCAAGGGTTGTTTTGATCCTATGGTTGTTTCTAAAGGTTCCCATCGTTATGGAAAGAGCGGCCTTCAGGATATGCAGAGGCTCAAGTATTCTCTGACACGTAATTTCATCAAAAATCGTGAAGAGCAGTTATGTACCCTTTACGCTCAGGTGCAACAAATCTCTGTTGCTGCAAGAGGATACTATCCTGAGGAGACAGTGTCGATGTTCGATGTGAATGTATTCACCACACTGATGCTTGTCGATGGATGTTTCGTTCCCCAGTTCATACACGACTTCATGGAGAATCCTAAAGTAAAGCACGTGAGAAGTAGCGTTGCAGCTTTTGTTAGAAGGGACTTGATGTTGCTAGAGAACCAGCTTCCTTACATAGTGCTAGAGACGCTAATTAATGAGATTAAGGTTCCAGGGAAATGTTGAAGAGGAGTTAACTAACAACTTCATCCGCAGCTTTGGTGGTGATTTATATCCACAAACTACCTCATTATAAGCAACTCTCAATAATATGGATCAACCACCCCTTCATCTTCTTGATATTTTCCTGAGTACATACATGAACACAAGAGATCTAAGGAGAAATTATTTCCAAGGAAGACACCGTGATCGGTATTCATAATTTCATATCCTGCAGCCAAGGAGCTTAGGACATTGGGGATTCACTTCAAGCCAAGCGCAGGTGACCATTTCAGAAACACTTATAAAACTCGAACCCATGCCGTATCGAAAATGTTATTCTATTTTAAAATTTGTTTATTCTACAGTAGCAAATGATAGTCATAATATGAATTTCAACCAAGTTGATTTAGTCATTAGTAAATTTGAAATTAACGAAAGAGCTATGGTAAAAAAACTAAAACCCTAAGCTCGTCGACGAGATTATCTCATAAAAAAACTGACTTGTCATATAGCTATTGTATTTAAAAGTCTATCAGTATATGAATTACATGAAGAATATGAAGAATATAGCATAGGAGACCAAAAAATCAGGGTGGAAAAAAATAAATCTACAGCTGTGGCATTTAATGATATAGCTGCAAAATTATGATAAACGACAATGAAAAATGAAAACAGCCAAACTCTCACACAAAACCCTTACCTTGCACAACAACGACAAGACAAAAAACTTGCACTCTTAAGAGAGAAAGAAGAGGCAAGACCTAATTCCAATCATGATAGACGACACAACCAAGTCCATGCTTTTAAATTTAGTGGCTTATGAAGCTAGCCCTGATGCAACAGAAGTAAAGCCCACAAATCTAAATTAAAACAAAACCCACAACTCAACCCTTTAAACTATTAAAAAGAGGAGTATATAAATAAGCAATTTGCAGGAAATATGCATTAAAACTAATGAAAGTTCTCATCTTCTTTACTTTTACTTTTTCAGCTAGCGAGTGTGTAAAAAATGTACCACTTTGCTTTGCATGTAACATTTTCCTTATAGGTTTTCTCATTTTGTTTATTTTGCAGAAAACTTCGAAGAAATTGTGGAGGTTCATGACTCCAAAATCCCTTATTGAGATAAAAATTTCAGCAGTTATATTATGTTTTTTTTGTGATTCTGATCATCCTACGTTAATCTATAGTTGGTTTGCATGTTGTGGTTGATTGGGACAATAATTGAAGTTGTATAAAGGATAAAAATGAAGAAAATGGAGCTGAAAAATGTAAAAGAAGAGGAGAGGGGAGTAGTGAAGAGGGTGAAGAACATGACATTATTTTGAAAATTTTAAGTTGCATGTAAGGGTAGAATAGGAAGTGCAGAAAGTAAAGGGTAAATTTGGAATTTATTACATGAAGAGCATTTTTGGTATTAATGAAAATGAGTGAGGGTAAGATAGGACATTTAATTAGTTAAGGGTATTTTAGTAATTATGGAGATTAAGTTAGTAAGGATATTATTTTTATAATTGAGAATAAATTAGAAAAGAGAATAATGTTGTATTATTAGTGTAATTGGGTTAGAAATTTTTCATAAATTAGTATAATAAAATTTTTTAAATTCTAGGTTCGAAAGTCCAATTAAGGAGTAATTGAGATTATCAATTAGTTGAATCCGAAATCGAGATAAGGATAACCTTAGACTTTACTCTTAAAATTAAGTACCGTTTTGGTATTAATAAATTATATTTTGAATCAGACATTAATTTAATTAATGATTAATAATTACATACATGAATTATATTAACTTTAATTATCAAATAATTAATGTAGTATAAGATGTTTCATTGAGGTGTATTGCTTGTTAAGATGACGAGAAATGTGTTAATTAAATAAAAAGTAGTGGATAATAAGTTGTGAATAATTGGTAAAATTCGAGAATCAGCGGTAGGCTACATTCGATGGTCTTAGATGGATAGATTGTGTCCATTTAAGCGGGGTGGTAGCTAGGTATCTGTCCATAGAGCAAATACCAGGGCATCCTGAGTCCTAGAGATGTCCTACACAGATGACAAGGTACCGAAGTGGTATTGGAATATTTTGAGTAATAGAAATATTCTTGTTGATGGCTAGGTACTGGAGTAGTACTGGGTATCAAGAGAGATTGAGAAATTAAGGTACCTTGTGTTGATATTTATACATTTAATTACGTTTCCACTGATGAGAGATTATGATGAGATGAGTCGACATACCATTGGTTGTACGCCTACTAGGTTAAGATGGGGCTAGACAATTCAGTTAAATATTGGAATAAAACATAAATGGCAGTTGACTAAGGACTGTTGTGTATATACTTATTATATGTATAATTTAATCGATTGAGTAAGTGTTATAATTAATTATTGAGTTAGTTTTAAGGGTAAGGACGGCTATCCTCACTGAGTTGGCAGCTCACCTCTTGTCATTTGTTTTATGAGATTAAGTGATTATCGATAACCCCAGTGTACGTGATTGACATAGTGGAGATTAGGTGGGGCCAACATATTACTTTTGTATAGTTGCTAGAATGTATAGGTATATTTTCTAAAGTGACAATTCGAGTAGTTGTGATGTATGGAATATTTTTATGGTTGACAAACAATCATCTCTTTTGGAACTAGTGAGGAATTTAATGGTTAATGGATTGTTTTGGGAACTATTTGGTTAATTGTGATTTAAGAATTTTGGGAGCGTCACACTAGATGATCTTTGTGGTCTCACTTCTTATATATGCTTGATCGATCAAGTTGAAGATGTGAAGGTGTTAAGATCAAAGGGTATAGTCTCCTATCTCATTAATAGTAACCAACAGTCACTACAATAAAGAAGGGTATTGGTGATGAAATATAACATTGCTGATGTTGCAAAAAGTATTTAACGACAAAAAAATCGTCGAACAAATGATTTCAAAAATCCGGTAGCCAAAAATTATCTGTAATAGTCGCCTAAAAGATTTGGTACGATCATTACTTCGTTGCTTATAAGAATATGCAACGAGAGGAGAAATAGTCTCAGATCACTTATTGCCACGTTTAATTTTGGTAGTAAAGGTAATTGGCTTCGTTAACTAGGTGTGGAGAATAATGTTTATTGACGATTTATTTTCATATCAGAATATGTTTAGCTATGAAAATTAAAGCGTAGCTAAATGTTATTAGAGATGTTCTGGAAAGCGTAGTTAAAAGATTTGGTGACGAGTTTATATTTGTAGCTAAAAACTTTACAGACGAATATTTGTTTTTAATTTATTTTCCCTATTACCAATTTGATACTTAATTGTAATTATTAACAAGATTTTTAGTTCATGTTATTGTTTTTAACATGGTTTGAATTATAATTTAGCCACATTTTGTAATTATTATTGTTAACATATTGTTTAAATAATAATAAATAATAATAAAATAATAATATTTCATAATTAAAAATGAAATGCATTTTATACAAAAATATGTAATTAAATGTTAATTACAAAACCTAAGAAAAAAATTTATTAACAAATTATGACTCCTCATCGTCATACTGTGACCCAAGTATTTGTTTGGCCATCTTTTTTAGCTTGGTCAACTTTCTTTTAGTACGGTCTAATTTTTGCTCATTATGTTATAATTTTTCTTGAGTACGATCTAACTTTTTTTCATTACATTGTAACTAAGCCTTAAGCGATCGGTTCTCCTCTTGAAGCATCATTATATATGCTGGTCGTGACAATGATGAACCAACTAGCTTAGGGTCATACCCAAGACTTTTGATATACGCTGATCTTTTACTAAGAACATTGTTACAAATATCATCCACATTGGGCTCATTCTCGTCAGACAATGTTCCCTACAACAACCCCTGCATCTTGTCCTACAATTTAAAACACAAAATCGAGATGTAATTCAAATATCATGGCTTAGTATTACATAAATAAATAAACTCTAAAATTAAAATTTTATACTTACATAATTATTTTGCACCTTTTCAGATGTTTAGCTTCACCTTCCTTGTAGTGTGTCAGCTTGTAAAGTGTGATCCTATTACACTCTTGTCCATACAGTTGATTTTGATTCTGTTATATGAATAAACAAAATTGGAACACAATAGATTATATTGTATTAACTAATAGAATAATAACTTGTAAACATTACACTTATAAATTCTTGTCATACGACAACAAATAATTTAGAGCTAGTGTTGTGAGAAGTTTTCATTTTTGCTTTGTTAGCCTTGACTTTCTCATACTTTTCCTAAATAAAGAGAATAAATATTCATTAAATGCAAAATCAAAATTAATGGAAGGAAATATGAAGAGAAAGAAGAAAAACCTGAACCTTTGCAAAGGCCCAATAATCACACATTTCACTCCAATTTTTTAGAGTCACTCATTCTGAAGCATGTCTCCTGACCTCCTCATCCAAATGAAAAGATTTGTAGTATTTATGAAGTTGATAACAATGATCCTTTGCCTTTTGTTTCAACAGTGAACTGACATAGCTTGAAACTTCCTCGATATCGACGATATTTAGCTTCATCTGTTTTTAAATAAGTAAAATCTAATCCATATAATAAAATGAATTAAAAATTTAATGAAATTTTTTCCAAAGCATTCTGTAGCATGTTGTCTTCCTTCAAATGTCTGGCATGCTGAAGGTATGCAGTTCATTCCTAAGAATGACTTCCAACTCACTGGACAATTTTGTTGATTGGATCTTATCAACAGGACGACATTGCAGGGGGTTAATATGTACAAACAACTTGATGTTCATTGCAACATTAATGCGTTGCAACTCAAATCCTTTAGTGATATCTGTACTTTTTTTTCTTCTTATGCCAATATTGGAACCTTACAATAAATGAATAATGATAAGAAAAACATATTAAACATGTAAATATATATTTGAGTATAACTGTAAATATAGGTGGTTAACAATAACAGACTTGAAGATCCCTTAGCACTAGTTGAGATAGATATAGGTTGTTGCTGACTGCCTTCATCGATAGGGTCGGATTGATTTAATTGTTGTGTTGGAGGACAACTTCGGTAGTTGCCACCCTCTTTCCTTTATTACTACTAGGTCCCATTATATTGAATATCTATAAATGAAATATCAATATAACGCATTATCTTTACTCAAACATTAACATTCCATATGAATATAAGTCAAACACAAGTAAAAAAATAAACATTCAGCATAAACATAAACCAAATACTAACATTCCGCATAAACATAAGTAAAACATCAACAATACACACTGATTCATCCAGAATAAACACAATTAAAACTTCAACAACATAACTCAAATATGAAAATAGCATTTCAAACCATATAAACAATTTATTTACATTCAATCATCATGATCAAGATTTTGAAAATCATCATCTTTAATTACATTATGATTGGAATTTTCATCACTAATATATTTGGCTAAAGTATCATTATTGTCATTTAATTCATCCTGATTGTAGTCTTCATCTGCTTGATTGAAAAAATTGTCTGAGACTTCATTTAGTTGTACTATGTTCGGATCAACCTCTCTCCTATAAAATGATGATATATCTGCATCTTATATTCGAATGGCTTTATTATTGAAATCCAATCCAATCTCTTGATAAACTTCATCTGCATCCTTATTAAATTGACCATTAACGCTTTCAAAAAATTTGAAAACATTTCGATATTAAAATTTTGATCGATCAAGTTGAAGATGTGAAGGTGTTAAGATCAAAAGGTATAGTCTTCAACCTCCTTGGTAGTGAACAACAAGTTGCATAACTTTTCAATGGCATAGCCTAAGATTTGGTACCTAACCCCTAGACTTTTTGTGTCATTGGACAAGGCACGGAAGCTCATTCCAGGAGCAGGATCAGGACTTGGATGGCTGAGTGGATTCATAATCCTTTAACTTTGGAACTTGGAAAGGTCGAGGTTGTCCCTGAAATCCTCGTATGTACTGTCATTGTCTTAAGAGTTAAGACCCCGCCCATAATTTTCTAATATAAAATAATGCAGCTCCATGGATGATGAAATAGGTAAAAGGATCATATTAGTATGGACAAATATGTATTAGATTAAAAAAAAGAAAAAAGTGAAAGACCCTGAAATCTTTGCAGGTAAATATCATAATTGTCGGGACTCTATGCTTGGCAAACATGTAAAGATAAGATTCCTTGTGTCTAATTCAAGAGTTAACACAAAGGTGGGATAGTTCGTAGTGAATCAACTGTTCCAATACTATAAATTCTGATGTTTTTACCAGCAATTTGGAGAAAATATCATCCCACCTCCTAGAGAAGTAACTTTTGAGCAAGAGCTGTCTGTAAAGAGGAGAGTAATCAGAAAAGAAGGTGTTGAATACCACAATGGATGTGAAATGCTGAGCATAGTGATTGAGAAAGCTCCTGGTTCGTCTTGTTCAATGTTATCCTATGAAAACTGGTGGAATTGCATGAATGATGGGATCACAGGCAAGACTGAGATAAAACGTTGCATGATTCATATGGTCCTCGAAATGCATCGACAGAAAGAATCATACAAGAGCTATTTTGATCCTTTGATTGCTTCTATAAGTCCTTATCATCATGAAAGAACAAGCTTCAGGAGGTAAAGAGGCTCAAAGATTCTATACTATGTTTCTTTTTTTAGTGCCTTTTATTATCATGAATGATGTTCTACAGGATTGTCGCTGGGCAAAACTTGTCTGGAATCAACTGGTGTCGGTGCCTTTTTAGACTAATTTTTTCTCATTGTCTTTTAAATATTGGCTATAGGAAAATCTAATTAATAAATGGGGTATTTGTTAGAATGGAGGATGGGAAATATGTTTTGGAGTCGCAATTTGGAGAATATGGAATTGGAGAAAAATGCATATGTTTCAGAACCAAGACCAGATACCATTAGTGCAAGTCAAAGATAGCCGAAACAGAGTTTATGAGGTTAACATGGTCCGTGAGCAATGCTTCCTTAGCCAGACCAGTGTACAACAGAATAGAGAGAGGACATGGCCGCCCCCTCTGCGTGGTTAGCTGAAATTGAATGTAGATAAAGTTGTTAACTCTAATAATGGAGTTTCTATAGTTGGGGGGCTAATGAGAGACCATAATGGAGTCTGAATTAGGGGTTTTGCTATAAATATGGGTAAGGGATCCATTCTTAAAACTGAACTTCTAGGAATGTTTCATGGCTTGTGTTTTGCATAGTGCCATGGAATAAAAAATGTGGTGTTGTAAACTGATTGTGAAGTAGCCATTAACCAATTGCTACATGGAGACAATGTTAGTGGACATGAGCAGTTAATACATAGTATCAAGGAGCTTCTTAGTAGAGAATGGAGGGCAAGTATTCAATATGTGCCTAGGGAAGTCAATCACTATGCGGATTTTATTGCAGAGTATGCTCACAGCCTTACACTGGGTTCTCATGCTATGCTCTATCCTTTGCTTGGGTTAGGAGAGCTATTGGTGTCGGATAGTAGATTTCATCCTAGTGGTGAGTAACTTCTAGGTTGTTTGCCCCTGTAAAAAAATGTTATTTAGAAATCATAGACCGATTTAATATATCCAAGAAAGGAACAACAAATCAAAGTGACCGGCTTGAACTAGTTCAAAAGCCCAAAAAATTGTATCAACCCCTTCATCTTTTTGATATTTTCCTTATACTAAATACATTAACACAAAAGATCTGTTAAGATATATGCTCTATATCTCATTATTTAGTTTTGGCATTTTTTATAATTGGATCTCCAAGATAATGTAGCTTCAAATTCAAATCAAGATAAGGTAGAAGATACATTAGATTTGATTGGGTAAAGCTAGTTAGACCATGGGTTGAGAATTGTTGTTTTGGTGTATTTAATAATAATTTTTGTTTAACTTGGATATAGTTTCAATCTTGTAAAAGATATAGATGTGCATCATGTGACCAAAGGGGGTATTGAATGAAGGACTCTACGAAGTGAAGACTCCTTGTATGATGAGATGATCTAGTTTGTGCATGTGCCCATGGCTGCGTAATGTCTATGTTCTCTTTGTTAATTGTCGTAAATGTAGGTGAATGGCAATCTTCCAATTGATTTCTTTATGCAACCCACGTCTTTGTTCTTTGATGGGATCGTCTCATGTTGGCTATAATAATTGGTAGTAAGAGACGAAGTTGATTGTGAGTGAGTGCTGTGTTTTTGGTTGATTGCGTGATTTTCTGTAGTTGGGTATTTTTCCACCCTTAAACGATAATTGAGGATTGTCTTGGGTAATTTTATGGCCGTCGCTTTTTGTGTTAATGCGCTAAAATTCTAGAAGTTTTCGTGACTTTGTAGATGATGTCTTTGTTGTTGGTTTGGTGCAAAAAACTTCAACAATTCTCATCGTTGTTGCAGCTCTATTGGGTTAACGTTTCGGTGACGAAATGCTTGTTAATTTGAGACGTTTTTCGGCTGCTGTGTATGGGATGTTTCAGTGATTATATCGAAGATTCATAGTAGACTTCTTGGTTGACAACTTCCTGTTCTTTCGTTGATGAAGCAATATATTTAAGGGAGTTGCTTTTTATCTCATATGTTTTCGTTTATATTGAATTTTGCTTAATCACTTGAGTTGTTTATTTTGTTTTGTTATCATTAAACTTTATTTGAGAAAATCCTCTGTTGAGATTAATACGAGGCGGTCGTACTATCAGGTGTGAAATACTTTCATAAGTTGTGAAGACGAGGGATAGTGTCAAGAGTTAAGTAGTGTCGGCTTAGTAAAACCTTGTATAAAACTATTGTTGTTAGTGAAAGTATTATGTTAGGTGAGGGCTCTGCAAACGTAAGTAAGGTGTGTCGAACTGTGTTACCAAATCTTAAGTGTTGATCTGTTTAATTTCGTATTTATTTTCTATTTTTGTTTATGCTGAAAAATTAATAGTTGCTTTATATTTAGTAACCAACAAATACAGTTACAAGCAACTGCGGTAGAACCAAGTTTTTGCAAAACTGTCATTCAAATTTTACAAGATCTTATGAGAAGGTCTATCAAAAAACAAACCTCGTGATTGTTATTCATATATGTGACTTGCTTTCTAGTCTATTTGTTAAGGTTGGTGTTATATATGTATGTATGTGGGTGTGTTTGTACGATTCTACATTCGTTTTTTGGTTCTTGACTCGTGACTAATACAAACTCGAATTTTCCTTTGTAACTCTCCGAAACATTAAAGTGATTTTATTTTATTATATTCCATGTACTTAGGAATATGCCATATCCAAAGTTATGAATACCATACCGGGCTCGGTACTAGATTGAGATCTAGAACTGAACTATACCGATACCGGTCAATACCGGGTACCGTTTTAGATAATTTTTAAATTTATAAAATAGCTCCCAAAATTTTTAAAATTTACAAAATAGTCTGTTAGTATATTGTACAGTTATACTGTATATTTTACTAGTTTACTGTTTATATCAACTATTTTTTCAAAATTCTTAATAATAAATAATAATGACAATTAATATGAACCAAAAATAATTTTTAAATATTTCACATATAAA
>JANKYE010711180.1:0-10323 GCA_032467995.1 Erythroxylum dillonii | reverse complement strand
ATACCATAACATGTTGAAACCTTGTTTCTGGAGCTGAACATCTGAAATCCTAAATCTTGAGCTTATTACCCTGTAGGGTCATAATCAACATTTCCTAAAGGTGGAGTGCCCATACCAAACAAACACCATAATCTCAACTTTACCTTATCAAAGAAGTCATAGCTCTGAGTCTTTAATCACCTCAATCGGAGTTTTACATCTCAAGATATACTTAATGAGCTAAACGTGATCATACTGCAAGCATGCTGTCCCAACTAACCTCTCACTTATTCTAATGAAACTTTCTCAAAAACACTCCAAAAGACACAAATTTTAATGGAGAGATAGTACAAGGAGTTAGAGATCTGATGCTTCAAGAATCACTTCAAGTGGGGGAGTTGGATGGGGAAGTTATATCCGAAAGAATCGAACAGGTTTATACCATCAATCAATTTGTACCTATCTTGGCACAAATGTCATAACTTTTTCTACAGATTTTAGAAGAATTCATTTTTGGCTTTTTTGAACGAGGACTTCAAGATCTACAACTTTCATGAAGACCTCAAAGACCAAATCCATCGTCTAAAGGGTGGAAAAATGGATCAGACGATGCCTGACGTCATTATGAGACAATGGTGACGTCATCAGACGATAGAAGATTGGGAAAATTTCCATAACTTTCCCTATAGACATAGGATTAAGGTGTCCTTTATATGGTTGGAAAGAGGACTTCAAGCTCTACAACTTTTATGAAGACCTCAAAGACGAATTCCAACATTTAAAGGGTAGAAAATGAAACAGAAGATGATGATATGGAAGCAATGAACAGTAACTGAGACTCAAAAAGTCAAACTAAGACGATGGAGGGAACAGTAACTAAGACAGAAGCAATGAACAGTAAGTGAGACAGATCAAACTGAGACGGCCAAACTGAGACGTAAGAAGTCAAACTAAGACAATAGAGTGAACAGTAACTGAGACGGAAGCAATGAACAGTAACTGAGACGGATCAAAATGAGACAGTCAAACTGAGACGTAAAAAGTCAAACCAAGATGATGAAACCTCGTAACTTGTAATGCTCGTATCTTTCAACTCCGATATCCAAAATTTTCATGCTATATACCGTTGGAAAGATAAAAGAAAGATCTACAACTTTCTAGAAGATAACTTAGCCTAAATCAGCCCAGATCAACCCAGAAATTGCCCTGAAGTATGAACATGAATTCCCCCTATGAAACCTTGTGAATCATGATAGAAAACAAAATCATATACCAATATCTTCAAAAGATCATAGTTTTTACAAAGCTTTAGTGGGCATTTCAAGCCCCAAAACAACAATGTTTCAAAAATCTCAAATACAAAAGATACTTGAACATTGAACTACTCAAAATGCAACTAAAGCCTTGGTTTCAAGAGTAGCTTAAAATACAACAACATTCCAAAAATGGAGTGATGCCCCTGGACCTTGACTACTCAATCTCTTGCTCTTCACCTGCTTGTTGGGAGGAAAGTGAGGGGTGAGCTTGAAGCCCGTGGGTATCAATTTTACAGTTTGCAACAAGTAAAGACAATTTAACACATTTTCAATGCAAAAATTGTTGTGTACGCAAAATCATGAATGTATTACTCCTATCAACTTAGCATGAACACATAAACATATCAAATGGTTTAGGTAAGTCCAAAACATGACGCACTACACATTTCCAATGAAATGGCCCTGTGTAGTTGTGAATTCTTGAGGGAGTCCCTGAGGGAGCTCCATGCCACTAGCCTGCAGGTGGGAGTAGTCTATACTTGGGTCAACATGGACGTGACGGTTCTTGACGGACTACCACAAACCCACATAACATATGGAGTTTCAAAATCTTTTAAGCTTGTTGCCCACAAAGGCACATTTTCTTGAAAACTTGCTTTTCATAAGCTTGTTATATCTTAAAAACCATTTCCAAAAGTATGGTTTCAAAATCATGCATCATTTTAAAGAATCATTGTAATAAAACAACTTTCCATGCATCATCCCACAAATCATGTATAAGCATGTAGGAAAAATCTTGCAACACTTAAAAACATTAAAAGCACATGAATGAGGTGGTTGCAAAATTAATTACTGTCATTTATGGACAAAAATTTTTTGTTAGCTGATCGCCTAACTATAAAAGTGAAACCCACTTTTAAGTCCTTGATTATGGCTTGTTCAAATATGCCTCTCCTCTTGCTCCTCTTGCCCTTCTTGATTTTCTTCAACAATAACAAAAACCGCAAATCAAAAGGATTCAAATTGAAAAACCCAAAGAACCAGATGCAGGAAATTGAGCCTAGAATACTTATACCCATCTATTTCCTAAGCTCTTTGAACCAAAAACCTTTCAAAACTCCAAAAGATTAAACGCACTTACATTCAATCTTCACCAAACAATGATTTTCTTGGCTCCAATGGAAGCTCTAATCTTCCCCTTTCTTTTTCTCTTCTTGAACACTCTCAAAATCCCTCTTGAAGGTTAAGAAAAATCAAAACCTAGTTTGCTCTTCTTTCTTTCCCTAAACTCACGAAACTCTCTCCCTTCTTTCTTCAATTTCGTTTTTCTCTCTCTCCCAAAAATAAGACACCCCATTTCCTTCTCTTTTACACCATTAATGATGGCAAAAAGTTCCTTTTTGCCTTTACATTAGGGCCTTCAGGTTTTTAAACCCAAGTGACTTGCCAAAATTAGCCTTACGCTCTCCCATTACTCTAATAGTTCAAAACCCTTAGTGATGCTAATATGTCCATCTTACCCTTACTTATTAGCCTTATAACTTAAATGCTTAAGTGATCATTCCATAATGCCCCTTTTATGCAACTTATCACTTTAACTCAATTCACTAGGCCCATATCACATAATCCCATTATAATTTACATCCAACATGTATAAATCTTGCAAGACCCCCAACAATAAATCTAATCATGCTTAATCAAATAAAAAAAATTCAGAGGCCAACATTTCTCCCCCCTTAATGAATTTCGTCCTCGAAATTCTTATCTGATTTGTTGAAGAGGTGTGGATACTTCTCCTTCATGGCTTCCAAGGGCTCCCATGTGGCCTCTTCCACAGAATGGTTTCTCCATAGGACTTTGACTAGCTGAACTATCTTGTTCCTGAGGACCTTTTCCTTGGTGTCCAAAATTTTCACTGGAATCTCCTCATAACTCAGATCATCTCTCAATTGAACCTCAGTGGTCTAAATGGTGTGGGATGGATCCGACCCATACCTCCTCAACATGGACACATGAAAAATGTCATGTATCTGTGACAATTCTAGGGGCAACTTCGATCTATAGGCTAGCGGTCCGATACTCTCAAGAATCTCGTAAGGAGCCACATATCTTGGACTCAACTTGCCCTTCTTGCCAAACCTCATAACTCCTTTCCAAGGAGATGCCTTAATAAAGACTTTTTCACCGACTTCGTACTCCATCTCCTTTCGGTGTGCATCAGTATTACTCTTCATTCTATCTTAGGTTGCCTTAAGCCGTTGTTTAACTAGCTTAACCTTATCAACTGTCATCTGAAGTAATTCAGGCCCTATCAGTTTCCTTTCTCCTTCTTCATCCCAACATATCGAAGTTCTACATCTCCTTCCATACAGTGCTTCATAAGGAGCTATTTAAATGCTTGAGTGGTACGAATTATTATAAGCAAATTTGACCAACGACAAATGTTCATCCCAAGCTCCTTTGAAGTCCATCATACAAGCCCTGAGCATTCCCTCAAGAGTTCAAATGGTCCTCTCAAATTGACCATCCGTCTGGGGATAAAAAGCCGTACTAAAATTCAACTTAGTTCCCATAGCCTCTTGCAAGCTTCCCTAGAATCTCAAAGTATATCGAGGATCTCTATCAGAAACTATGGAGTTTGGAATCCCATGTAAGTTTACTATCTCATCAATATACTTCTTGGCTAGCACATAAAGAGAATTAGTATGTTTAATTGCCAGAAAATGGGCTGACTTCGTCAACCAATCAACATTGACCCAAATAGCATCATGCTTCTTACTAGTCTTAGGCAAACACATCAGAAAATCCATAGTTACCCATTGCCACTTCCACTCGGGAATGGACAATGGCCTTAACTTGCCAGATGGTGCCTGGTGCTCAGCCTTGACTTGCTGACACACTAGGCATTTACTCATATATTCGGCTACATCTTTCTTCATGCCTTTTCGCTAAAAATGTTCCTTCAGATCTCTGTACATCCTAGTGCTACTTAGATGCATGGCATAAGGCACATTGTGTGCCTCATCCAATATTTCATCCTTCACTTCCTTAACATTTGAAATGCAGAGTCTGTTTCCAACAACCATAAGTCCATCACCTCTCACTACCACTTTTGACTTCTTGTCGTTCTGAATTTTGTCTCGGAGATTGCTAAATTCTGCATCCTGTGCCTGTAACTCCCTAACCTTCTCTTTGAGTATTGGTCTTACTCTGAAGTTAGCAAGAATACTATTTGGCTCCTCCTGTTTCAAGCTTATCTTAAGCTTGGCCATCTCTTTTAACAAAGGCAAATAAACTCTCCGAACATGGGTTATTGATGATTTTTTGCTTAAGGCATCAGCCACTACATTCGCCTTTCCTAAATGAAACTCAATTATCAAATCATAATCCTTGAGCAACTCAATCCACCTCCTTTGTCTCAAGTTCAATTCCTTTTGGCTCAACAACTACTTAAGGCTTTTATGATCGGTGAAAAGCCTTGTTTGAACCCCATACAGATAATGTCTCCAAATCTTCAGGGCAAAGACTATTGCTGCTAACTCCAGATCAAGGGTCGGGTAATTTAATTCATAAGGTTTTAACTATCGAAAGGCATAAGCTATTACCTTATCTTCTTACATCAACACACAACCCAAACCCTTCTTCGAAGCATCACTGTATACTGTATAACCTTTATCCCCAATAGGCAAAATCAAAACTGGGGCACTTGTTAATTGGTGTTTGGGTTCTTCAAAGCTTTTCTGACATTCCCCACTCCAGACAAATTTCTAATTCTTCCTTAATAACTTAGTCATCGGAGCAGCTATTATAGAGAATTCCTCGACAAATCTCCTATAATATCCTGCCAAACACAGAAAACTCCTCACCTCTGTCACTGTCTTGGGTGCAGGCCAATTTACCACTGCTTCCACCTTCCTTGGATCAACATGTACCCCATCTTTCGAAATCACATGCCCAAGGAATATCACTTCATGAAGCCAAAACTCACATTTGTTGAATTTGGCATAAAGATCTCTCTCCCTCAAAGTTTGCAGCACAAACTTGAGATGCTCCTCATGTTCCCTTTCACTCTTAGAATACACCAAAATGTCATCGATAAACACTATGACACCCTGATCCAGATACTCCTTGAAAACCCGATTCATAAGATCCATAAAAGCAGCTGGAGCATTGGTTAATCTAAAAGGCATGGCTAAGAGCTCATAATGTCCATACCGCGTTGTAAAAGCTGTCTTGCTTACATCAGACTCCTTGATTCTGAGTTGATGATAGCTTGACCTGAGATCAATCTTGGAAAAGACCTTGCTCCTTGAAGCTGGTCAAACAGATCATCAATCTGAGGCAGAGGATACTTATTCTTAATAGTCACCTTGTTGAGTCTCCGATAATCAATACTCATGCGTCGTGTTCCATCCTTCTTCTTAACAAAAAGAACTAGCGCTCCCCATGGTGATGAACTCGGCCTTATGAACCCCTTCTCTAGCAATTCTTCCAACTGTTCCTTAAGCTCCTTCAGCTCCACTGGAGCCATTCTATAGGGTGGTATAGAAATAGGTGCGGTTCCGGGAATCAAATCAATGGCAAACTTGATTTCCCTCACCAATGGCAAACCAGGTAAGTCCTATGGGAACACATCTGGAAACTTCCTCACAATCTGAAAATCTTCTAACTTCCCTTCATTCCCATTAGTGTCCACAACATGCGCTAAAAAGGCTTCACACCTATTTCCCATCATCCTGTCATCTAACAAAGCAAAGATGATTCTTGGTGCTGGTGTGTTCCTGTCCCCTCTGAACATCACCTTCTCATCGTTGTCCATATCAAATTCCATCTCCTTAAGGCTACAATATAACTTTGCATGATACTTCTCCATAACATCCATTCCCAGTATGACATCTAGCCCTTTTAACTCTAGGGGTAGCAAGTCCACCACCAAGCGAGTACCCTAGATGAAAAGCTCATAATCCTTATACACTTGGCTTATAATCACATGCCTCCCTAGAGGAGTGCTAACAATTAAAGGACTTCTCAATGGCATCAAAACAACATCATGCAATGTCATGCTTGCAAAAACGAATGAATGCGTGGAGCCAGAATCAATCGATACATATACAACAGAATTAAATAACCAAGCTATACCCGTGATAACTTCAGAGGCAACTGCAGCTTCCTTTCTAGTCATAGAAATTACTCTAGCCTGTGCCTGACCCCTTGGCCTCCCTGGAGGAGTAGTCTTCTTTGTAGTTCCAGAACTACCCACCTCTATGACTGGTCTGGTTCCCACGGTTTCTACTCTCCTTGGGGCTTGCACCTAGAACCCCTCTTGCCTGGCTGCTTGGGGACAGTCTTTGATCAAGTGTCCCTTCTCTCCGCATCGGAAACATGCTCCAATTAGCTTAAAACATTCTCCCTTGTGAAGCATTCCACAATGCTCACACTGAGGGTTAGTGTATTTGCTCCTCCCTGTCCTTCCAGTGCCTCCCACACTCGAGGCTTGCCCTGAGACTGCTCTCGTCTGCTTCTTCTTGATAAGATCACTACTCCCCACTTCACTCTTGGTATGAAAACTCCTTGTACTCCTCTCATGCCTTGGAGTGCTCATCCCTTTCTTAGTAGACTGCTCCCTGTTCTTCTTTTTTCTGCTTACTTCATTTCTGATGTTCGCCAGCTTCTCAGCCTGGAGTACAGTATCTACCAACTACTAATAGTCACAGAAATTATGGATCAAGACTTTCTCCTTGATCCCTAGATAAAATCCTCCCTCAAACTTGCGGCACTTATCCTCCTCATTAGCAACAATGTCGGTCGCATACCGGGAAAGCTGGGTGAACTTCAACTCATATTCACTCACACTTATGTCCCTCTGGGTGAGATTTAAAAATTCCTTGGCCTTCTCTTGGATATACACCCTGGAGAGATACTTCTTCCTAAACACTACCACAAAATCTCTCCATGTTAGTACCGGAGGCATAACCTGACTATAGGGCACTGATTCCCACCAGTGGAGTGCATCCCCCTATATTAAGCTAACTACATAGTCCAATTTCCTTGCATCATTGTACTTCATCTGAGCTAGGACCCTTTTTGTCCTCTTCAGCCAAGCTTCAGCCTCTTCAGGATTAGTGGTGCCATTAAAATCTACCGCTCCGTACTTGCGGAGCTTATCATACTGTCCACCCTTATCCACTGGAGTTGGCATCGGAGCTTATGATCCAAGGCCCATGGCATAAGTAAAAGCCTAGGTGAAGGCTTGAAAGAACTACAGGTCCATGGGATTTACTTGAGACATAGGAGGAGGGGGTGGTGGCACTTCGTGCTGCATACTAGGTGCCTCAGAGTTAGGAGCAGAATGTGTCCCCACATCTTATGGGGCATAAGATTCATTTGTGTTCCCTTGGCGAGAGCCAAAATGAGCTAGAGCTCCCCGAGTTCTCCTTCGAGGTGGCATTTTTCACTCCTTTAATTTAAAAATCATTGTAAATCTTTAGTTCATGTAAAACAAATTTCAAATCGTGTAAAACAATTCAAAACAATGCAAGTTGTTCATTTAAAAACAAATAATACGTGTGGTTCATGCAAACTAATGCATGCCCACTTCATACTTGAAAACTACTTACCTAGTTGCCTAGGAGATCACTAAACCTAGTCGCTCTGATACCATAACATGTTGGAACCCCGTTTTCGAAGCCCAACATCCGGAGCCCTAAATATTGAGCTTATTATCCTGTAGGTTCATAATCAAAATTTCCCAAAGGTGGTGTGCCCACTCAAACAAACACCATAATCTCAACTTGATCTAATCAAAGAAATCGTAGCTCTAAGTCTTTTATTAATGTTGGAACAAGAATCATCTCAATTGGAGTTTTACATCTCAAGATATACTTAAGGAGCTAAACGTGATCATACTCCACGCATGCTCTCCTAACCGACCTTTCACTTATTCTAATGAAACTTTCTCAAAAACACTTCGAAAGACACAAATTTTCATGGAGAGATAGTCCAAGGAGTTAGGAATCTGATGCTTCAAGAATCACCTCAATTAGGGGTTGGATGGGGAAGTTATACTTGAAAGAATCGAACAGGTTTATACCATCAATCAATTTGTACCTATATTGGCACAAATAACTTTCGGTACAAATTTTAGAAAGACTTTATTTTTGGCTTGTTTGAATGAGGACTTCAAGATCTACAACTTTCATGAAGACCTCAAAGACAAAATCCATCGCCTGAAGGGTGGAACAATGGATCAGACAATGTATGACGTCATTATGAGACTATGGTGACGTCATCAGGCGATAGAAAATTGGGAAAATTTCCATCACTTTCCCTACAGATATGGGATTAAGGTATTCTTTATATGGTTGGAGAGAGGACTTGAAGATCTACAACTTTCATGAGACCTCAAAGACCAATTACAACGTTTGAAGTGTAGAAAATGCAACAGTAGATGACAATGAATAGTAACTAAGACGATGAACAGTAACTAAGACGGAAGCAATGAACGGTAACTGAGACGGATAAAAATGAGATGGTCAAACTGAGACGCAAAAATTCAAACTAAGACGATAGACTAAACAGTAACTGAGAAGGATCAAAATGAGACGGTCAAATTGTAGCATCCCATCGCCGATGGGAAGG
This sequence comes from Erythroxylum dillonii, assembly GCA_032467995.1. NCBI lineage: Eukaryota > Viridiplantae > Streptophyta > Magnoliopsida > Malpighiales > Erythroxylaceae > Erythroxylum > Erythroxylum dillonii. Next base: position 1,450 of record JANKYE010711180.1, on the reverse strand, counting down.
GTAAAATAGTCATTTGGAATGGTTTTTGAGTGCTTAGAAACACCCTTACATGTTCATGCATAATACAGCATACCCATGCGCATGAATAGAAAATTTTACACATGAAAATGACTGTACATGCATTCATGACATTTCCCGGTATATTTGTTAATAAATGTGGTTTTTATTAAAAATGTGATTTATGTGCATGAAAAATTGAGTTGGAGAGGGCCATTATGGTTTTCTCATTTTTGGAGAATTTTAGAAAAAAATTTCTGAAATTTCGGGGTAATTTCTGGAGTAGGAAAAATGCCAAGGGGTAGAATAATTGTTTACCGATAGTGAAAATTACTATCCAATGGCAATGGAAAATTAGAAACATGATTTTAGGATTTATTAATTTGAGCCATTGGAATTTGGGGAGAAATTAGAGTAGAATTTGGAATTGAATTGGAAAGAAATTAGGTGAGCAAGTAAAAATGTGACATATGGCAAGTGACACTTGTCACTTGCCTAATATGCCACCTTGTTAGTCTTCTTTTTAATTAAAACCCTCCTTTTTGGTAATCTTCCACGATACTTTTCAAGTTAGAAGGCTAAGGGGTTATTTTCTTCTTATTTCCTCTCCATCTTCGTGAATTGCTCCCTCCTTCTCATCCATTTTTATTTTTCTTCATTCTCTTCCATCCTCATCAATATTTCCCATGCTTTCTCTTCTTTTATTCATTAACAATCCAAACCTAAGCTTTGCACCCTCAAGATGATGATGTCGTTTATGGTGGAGGGAGTTAGAGAGTTTGTGAGATTTTGAAGCTTAGAAGAATTGGAAGCTTAAGTAGGTAAGAATTGTGTCTAATATCATGGGTTTGTAGTTAAATAAATTATTTGTGATGGTGTTTGAACTTAATTTCATGGAAATTGTGTTTTGATTGTATGGGTATGAATCCTTGTGTGATTGATGATGAATGAGGTTGAATGTGGTGTAGGTAAATTAGAGTTGTTTTGGATTGAATATAAGGATGTTAGATGAGTGTATAAAAAGGAACATGATTGAGTACATGTTGCTGCCATTTTGTGGACTCTTGTTCAAGTGGAGGTTATGTTTTGGTTAGGTTAATATATGGAGTGAATTGAGTGGTGATTCGTGTAGATATGGTGTGGAAGAGGTAGGAGAAAGGTTAGGTTGATAATCTGGAAAATTTGACTTGTGCATGTTTCAATGATTTTGCCATAACTTTTTATATGGTTATGCACTTGAGATGAGATTTGGCTTGAATTAAACTAGAGTTGTTTGGCTATAATTCTTGTGAATTAAGTGATGTTTAATTTTGGCTTGAAGAGTTCCAAATTTGGACTAGAATGTGGAAAAGGGTGTAGGGATGAACAGTAACCCAAAAACTGCATTTATCTGAAACTTTGGGAATTTTTCTGGGTTGATTTAGGTAGATTTTGCTAAAGGGGTCTTCATGAA
>JANKYE010711137.1:0-10326 GCA_032467995.1 Erythroxylum dillonii | reverse complement strand
CCAGTATGCATAACAATGCCAAATCAGTCCTAATCACGCTCACCCCTAGCCAATTTACTATTTTACCCTTCCCGTCGAGGGTGGGATGTTACATAGATGGAGAAGAAGAATTCAATTTCATGCTCATAAAATATGCCTGCTTCTATAAAAAGAAGTTGATGAAGAAAAGATAAGGGAACAGGAAAACCAGAAACAACAGGTCCTTACCAAAAGATAGCAGCAATAATAGCAATATACAAAACAATCAAATCATAGCTATCGCCGCAAGAAGCCTGGACACACAACTAGAATGTCCCCTTCTTCAAAAAGATAAAACAGAGAATAGAAAACCCAGGAAGTAAGCGATGATTGCACCCTGGTCAAATGAAGATTTTGAAAACTTTGAAGAAGAAGAGCCAGAAGAAGTCAATAATGTTTGCTTCATGGCTGAATCAGGAGATGATGAGGTATATTATTCTGACTCTTATATTGAAGCTGATAAATTGAGAAATGCATATCATGAATTGTATGATTAGTACAAAAAATATGACAGCAAAGTATTTCAAAGATATTGAGAAGTCCAAGAACAATGAAGAATCCTTGAAGAGTAAGATTAAATCACTAGAATTCGTGATGAAAGTCTAACAACCAAGAATATGTCTCTTGAGGATGATTATAAGCAAAAGGTTTCTGAAAAGGAAGTTCTAGAAGAAATATTAGCCAAGTTCGTTTTAGAATGATTTTGATAAAGTGAGATAGCTAGAAGAAAAGGTTGTCGCTATAGAACTTGAGAAAGAGAAATGTATAGGAAAGATCTTATCTCTAGAAAAAGATCTTACAAAGTTTATTGATGGAAGAAATAACCTTGATGCACTACTTAGTAGTGGTAAATGCATTTTTGATAAAGCTGAAATAAGTTACAATGAAAATAATAATGTCAAGCCATATAAAAATTTCTTTGTTAAATCCAACAATAGCTATAGTCAAAATAGCATGAACATGATACATGGTAGAAATTATAACAATTCTCATTCATCTATTTTATGCTTCTTTTGTAGTAGACATGGTGACATTAATCATTATTGTAAATTTTGTAAAATGGAAAAATGATCTCAAATATATGTTTGGAGACTGAAAGGTTAAGCTGCTAGCTGCTAAACTAAAAGGAACCAGAAAAATGTGGGTACCTAAAGATAATACTTTCTGCAGATATGCTTCAAAACGAAGACAAGAGAAAATCAATAGATAATTGATAGTGGATATTTGAGACACATGACAAATGAAATATCATATTTCAACTACATTGAAAGAAAAAATGAAGGTAATGTTGTCTTTGTCGATAAAAACAAGGCAAAAGTAATGGGAATTGATAAAATTGGTGACTTTAACTCAGCTTTTATTGATAATGTTCTTTATGTTAACGGATTGAAACATAACTTGTTGAGTGTAAGTCAATTATATGATAAAGGTTATAGAGTTACTTTCTATGCATCACATTGTGAAATTATTTATAATCTTAATGACAATATTGTATTTGTTGATCCTAGAATTAGAACATATATTGTATTCAATTGGAAGATATGTCTTCACAAAATGTCAAGTCTTTTGTTTCTATCAAAAGTGATTTTTTTATCTGGCACAGGAGATTTGGACATGTTAGCATGAGCATTCTATTGTCCAAAAATGAGTTAGTAAGAGGACTACCAACTTTGAAGTTTGAAAGGAATTAGGCTTGTGAGGCTTGTTTAAAAGGTAAACAAGTTAGAAGCAACTTTCCTCTAAAAAATATTGTGTCTACTAACCAACCGCTTGAACTTGTGCATATGGATTTATTGGATCCCACTAGGACTAAAAGTTTTGGTGATAAACATTACAGTTTTGTTTTAGTAGATGATTATTCCAGATTTACATGAGTTTACTTCCTATCAAATAAGGACAATACTTTTGAGGTTTTTGAGAAGTTTTGTAGAAAATTTAGATCAAAAGAGGATACTGTATTACTACAATTCAGAGTGATCATGGAAGAGAATTTAACAACAGAAAGTTTTAAGATTTCTGTGATAATAATGGTATAACTCACAATTTTTCATACCCAAGGACTCCTCAGCAAAATGGAGTGGTTAAAAGAAAGAATATGACTTTCGTTGATATGGCTAGAAAAATGATATGCACAAGTGGTTTACCTCATGGTTATTAGGCAGAAGACGTGCCAACTGCCTGTTACTTTCTTAACAGGTACCTTATAAGACCCATTATGGAAAAGACCCCCTATGAGTTGTGGAAAGGAAGAAAACTGAATGTTGCTTACTTTCAAGCATTTGGTTGCAAGTGCTTCGTTCTAAATAATAGAAAAGACAATCTTAGAAAGTTCGATGCGAGATCAAATGAAGTCATCTTTCTAGGTTGCAGTACTGCCAATAAATGATTTAGAATTTACAACGATAAAACACAGAAGATAGAAGAATCAATACATGTAGTATTTGATGAAGCATTACCCTCGACAATAGCAGTTAATTTAGATGATGAAGAGCATCCCTTGGCTACTAAAATGCATCGCAGACTTAAACAAAACCTACAGTACCTTCAGAATTATAAAATTAAGAAGGTCTTTTTGAAGTCAGGATTGAGAAGGCTGATTGTGAAGGCTCCTTCCTCTCAGTAGGAGCTTATACAACAAAAAACACCAAGAGAATGGAGAGGTCTTGATACACATCAGTACATTTTAGGAGACCCCTCTAAAATTTTAAAAATCAGATCATCCTTCAAGAACATCCTTGTTGCCCTCATCTCACAATTAAAACCAAAGATCGTTGAAGAGGCTCTTATTGATGAAAACTGGGTTTTAGCCATGAAAGACAAACTGAATCAGCTTGATACAAACAAAGTTTGGAATCTAGTACCTCGTCCGTAAAACAAGTACGTCATTAAATCTCGTTGGGTTTTTCGAAACAACTTGACGAAAATGGTAAGGTGGTAAGAAATAAAGCTAGACTTATAGCTCAAGGTTATAATCGACAGGAAGGTAATAATTTGATGAAACTTATGGACTTGTTGCTAGACTGGAATCAATTATAATTTTACTTTCCTTTGCATGTTATAGAAACTTCAAATTGTTTCAAATGGATGTCAAAAGTGCATGCTTAAATGGGCATATTAACGAAGAAGTGTTTGTTAAGCAACCTCCAAACTTTGAAGGTGGAAACTATTTTGACCATATGATGAAGTTGACTAAAGCCCTATACGGTCTAAAACAAGCCCCTCAAGTATGGTATGAGAGGTTAAGTAATTTTTTGCTTGAGAATAACTTCAAAAGACGTGAGGTAGATAAAACCTTTTTTATTAAGAAAAAGGAGAATGATTTACTCATAGTGCAAATATATGTTGATAATATAATATTTGGTGCTATTATTTAATCTTTCTATAAAGAATTCTGAACATTAACGCAGGAGTTTGAAATGAGCATGATGGGGGAATTATTTTTCTTCCTTAGATTACAAATTAGACAAACAGAAAAACAGATCTTCATTAGCTAAGTCAAATTCACAAAAGGAACTCATTAAAAAGAACCACTTCGAAAATGCCAATCCTATTCGTACACCTATATAGACTGGAACTAAACTTGATAAGGATGAAGAAGGCAGGCTATGGATGATACAAAGTACAGAGAAATGATCAGGTCACTACTATATCTTACAATCGCAAGACTAGATATTATGCTTAGTGTGTGTGCCTTTACGCACGCTTTCAATCAGATCCAAAAGAAAGTTACCTTCAAGCAGTCAAAAGGATCTTTCAATATATTCACGAAGTTGTGGATTTCAGATTATCGTATCCAAAAATTGATTCTTTTAATATATTTCGCTATTGTGATGCAAATTATGCAGGTGATAAAGTCCATCGAAAAAGCTCAAGTGTTCACTATCAATTTCTTGGAGGATGCCTAGTTTTTTGGATTTCTCTCTGAACTTTAATCATATTTCTATATTATGTGATAATATTGGTGCAATAAATCTTTCAAAAAATCATTTGCATCATTCTAGGACTAAGCATATAGAAATCACGCTTCATTTTCTTAGAGATCATATTTTAGAAGGAACCATTGATCTTTGCATGTTAATACTGAAAATCAAGTAGTTGATATTTTTACTAAGCCACTCTGTAAAGATAGATTTTGCGTGTTCAGAAAAAAAAAACTTGGTATGAGCAGACTATCTGATGTTATTTGTGTATAATTATTTTATGCTACTTCTTTTTGGCAGGCTCCTTCTAGTCTGAACCTTTAGTAGGCCCCTTCTAATTTAGAAGGCTGCTCTCAATTTCGAGACCTCCTCTTAATTTAGTAGGCTCCTTCTAGTTTAGAAGGCCACTTGTATTTTTATAAGGATCCTCTCAATTTGATAAAATAGGGTACATGTGTCCTAAAAAGCGATGTTTTCATAGTGTCATTTCAACTTTTGAAATGCACGCACTGTTCTGATAGCGCTTCATACGTGTCTAGCAGAAGATATGCAGACGATCATACTTCCTCTTTTGACATGTATGATTGCCCATTCTCACACGAAATCAAGAATCGTTTAATATACTAGAAACAGAATTCTCTCTTCTACTTTTCATTGTTCTTTTATGAGAAGCCCTGTTCTCTTCCTCTCTGCACCTAAATTTATGCCTTTTCTCTATTCTTTCCTTCAAAAACTCCTAAACCTCAATAGGACGAATGAAATCAAAGGGACAGAAGAAAACTATGGCTTCAAATTCCAGTCATGAACAAATTCTTGTTTCTAAGTTGTTGTCTTTATGTCTAATAGTAGGTTCTTTGAACACTCCTACTAAACCTATCTCTATTTCCTATAAGCCCCAAACTTTAGAAACATCCTTTTAGGAAACTCTAGAGTATAGACAAGACAGATTTTGGCTATGTTTTCCTTAGAATCAGACTCGAACTCGTCCTCTAAAAACATTAAACTCTCAACTGAACAACAATTTGTTTCTGAATCTAGTAGATAAGAAGACGAAGAAGAGGAGGAGGAGGAGGAAGATGAAGAAAAAGAAGAAAAAGAAGAAGAAAAAAAAGAGGAGGAAGAATAAGAAGTAAAAGAATCCTTGAGTGAGAGGGAGCAAACAAAAAAGGTAAGATTTCATATACCCATTCTTACTCCTTCCACTACTCTTAAAACTAATCCTAAGGATAAGACAGTACTTTAAGTGTATTAGGTTGTAAACGATGACAGATCAAATGAAGAACCGGTTCCATTAATAAGGAGAATAAGGACCAGAGCAAGTTTGGCAAAACAAATTGTACAAGAAGAAACTCCTCAGGCCGAAAAGAAAGAGGAATTAGATTCACAAAAAGGAAAAAGAAAAGAGATAAGAAAAGGCAAAGTGCCTATGATTGAAGAAAAGAATGAGGATAGTTGCTATGGATGAGCCATTTTTGAAGAAATCCCTAAGGCCAAAAGGATAAAATCAAAGAAACTCACCGTACCTCATAAGGGACAGTCGTCAACACTAGTGAAATTGTTTCAATCAATGGAAACTAAAACAAGGTACAAGATGTGCTACAAAAAGAGAAAGGTGGTAGCTGGACGCATCTTGCCTCCTAATCTTTTTAATGAAATAGGTATTCCAATATCTTCCTCTTTGATTGCGGTTGTTTAGGAAAATTTTGTGAACTTAAATGAAACAGTGTGTGATGACCTGGTTAGATGCTTTTACATACATATGAGAAAAGAGGAAATTGATGGAAAGCTGGCAATAATTTCTTGGGCCTATGAGTGTGAGATCTTGATCACAGAAGAGATTTTGGCAAACATTCTGAATATACTTCCCGTAGGTAGGACTGATCTTCCCAGTTATAAATGGCAGATTATTGGCCTTGATTTAGGAGAGGTTATGGACTTTATATGAGTACATACAAAGAATGCCCATGAGGGAAGTCCTTGGTGTAGACACTTAGACCTACTGTCAAGATGCCTTGCATCTAGCTACTTCAATCTTTCAAGGAGAAGCTTAGTAGAAAAATGCAGTATTCTAGATACGTATGTGTTCTACAATCTTTTAAAGGGAAACAAAATGAACCTCCCAGCAATGATTATAAAGTTTGTGATAGAAAAGGGAAGTCACAAGAATGCAACTGGTGGTCTGTCATACGAGATGTTGTTAACCAAAATTTTTGCCTACTATGGAGTGTCCTTTGATAGTCTAGATTGGTATGCTTCAGGTAAGTTCCATTCTTCCATTCCTTATCAATTCGGGTACAAGCTGAAAGACAATGTGTGGGTTGAGAAGAAAAATAAAAGAGCAGTAGATCTCTTATAGCGACAATGATCTGATCCTTCAACATCTGAAGGAAGTTCTCTCTAATCAATATCTAATGCATAGAGGAATAGATAACATGCAAAATCAGTTCAATGATATGCATATCTTGCTTAGAGAGATTTATGAATCCTCTTAATTACTATTTCTTAATGTCTCTATTTTTTTACTGACTTATGTTATTGTTTGATGTCTTAGATATTTTTTTGCTCTATTTTTTATAATGACAAAAGGGGAGAAAAGTTAATGATATACATTGCATGCATCTTACTTTGAATCTATAATATATTTTCAATTGCCTTAATGATATATTTGTTATTGATGATATATTTTGCTAACTGATTCCTGCTGAAATGTTGTTAAAATTGTGAAGTTTAAATTTGTACGATAGGCTTCTTCCTTTAAAAGTAAAGCTCCTTCTTTTTATAACTGTGAGTAAGAACATATAAAGTTTACAAGTATCTTTCGAAATCTTTTATTATTATTTGAATTTTGAAAATATATCTATCATTGTTTGTTATCATTAATAAGGGGGAGATTGTTAGCTCAAGGATTATGTTTAATGATTTTGATGATAACTTTATAATATTTCAAAATTTAAACTTGACTTATTTCCTTATATAGGCAACAATATAATTCTTAAAAAGAAATAAATTCATAGGATAATTGCTTCCTTTATTGCAGGAACCTTCTTTATGAACTTGCCTATTCAGAAATGGTTCCATAACAACTAGAAGGTTTTTTAAATTTGAATAATCAGCTCCGGAAGCCTTAACAGAACGTTCTTCTTAATGTTTGAATATCAAAGAAAAGAAATCATAGATTATGCAACGACTAGTTGAGGAAAATGTCTACTTAAGGAAGAGTCACTACATTTGCGAAATACACGAGACTTGAAAAACATCCTAACAGCATCAATAATCTTGAAAGTCTTATCAAATTCTTTGTGCCTAGAAGGTGAAATTGAAAGAGACTGTTAAATCCTTTATATATTTCTTATTGACAGCTTGTAGTGTTTTGTTAAACATTACGAGTGTGGAAGGTTGAAGAACCTTGAAAAATATGTACTTGTGAGCTTGAAGAGGCTTGTGAAAATTTACTCCTTGGATTTTACAATGAAATATTCAAGTTGAATACTTGGGGACAGGGTATAGACTTCATTATAAACTGAACATTCTCTTTCTAACTTTTAAAATTTTGCATTATAAGTTTGTGTTTTCAAAAGACTCCAGTGGTTTTACAATAAACTCCTTTTGTTTTTCTATCATAAAAGGTTCCTTTCATTTTTAAGCGTTAGTAGGCTCCTATTCGATTAAAAGGTTGCTTTCATTTTTGAGCATTAACAAGCTCTTATCGATTAACATGCTCTTTTCATTTTTTATCGTTTGCAAGCTCCTTTTCTTTTAAGCGCTAGCAGACTCCTTTCAATTAACAAGATCTTTTTGTTGTTAATATTAACAGGATCTTTTCAAAAGTTGATAGGACCTTCCTATTTATAGATTTATTTTTGTTTACAATTCAACCCCCCTTTTGCATGTGTTTGCTTTATTAGTATGCATATGCTTTATAAAAGTATAATGACATTATAATTTTCCTAGAATCTTATAATTAAGAAAAAAAGACCATAAAATGCAAAAGAGACTTGAGATGAAAAAAATGTATTATTTGCAGAGAATGTTGGTAAAAAAAAAAGGCAATTTGCATAGCTAATTTATACCTTAAGAAACACTGCAATTACATTTGTCCATAATCCTAATAAATTCAGTTTAGTCTCCAGAAGTTAAGTACAGTAAAAGAGGAGCTATCGGTAAACAAAATGAAAACAATCAATAAAATAGAAAAGTATAGCAAAGCATACCTTTTCTAGTCAGTAGTGTTCTAGATCTGAACTTTCATAACTTTACTATTCATCACTACAACAATTCAATAGAATTCGCGACGTTTTCTGGAAAAACGTCACGAATTGTGTAGAGTTTTCACGACGTTTTTAAAACGTCACGAAAAGATACCATTTTTCGCGACATTTTTGTAAAACGTTGCGGATATATCAGACCTTTTGCAACATTTTATAAACAAAGCATGGCAAAATGGAAACTGTGATGATTTTTTAAAGAAAACGTCGCAAAAGGTCCCAGAGCAAAACGACTTGCTTGTTAAAACCTACCCGACTATCGTCCTTTTCCTTTTGCTTTTGTTAAAACCTCCTAGTACGTACTATCTCCTTTTCCCTCCCTTGCTTTTGTTAAAACCTCCGACTATCTCCTTTCCCCCTTGCTTTTGTTAAAACATCTAACTACCCCTAACCCGATGTCGCCTTTTCCCTCTCTCTCAAGCCACTTTTTACCATTATTTTGTCTTCTCGTTGTTGACATTTGCGTGGCTGGTCTTCTCTAGTCGGAGTGTCTTTTGGTGGAGGTAAGTCATTCTTCCCCACATCTCCATTTATGGTTTCGACAAGTACCGGTTGCCACTCACAGATTAGCAGCCAAATTGGGTCACAAACTCAATCATTCTCCGCATTCCCATGATTTCTTCTCTGTGGGTCCTCCTCAACGAACCTTTAGAAACGATTTTCTTATCTAATTTGCCCATGTTTTTCATTTGTTCTTCTTCTGCATTGTTTGTTTCTCTTACCTGTACTATAATTGAAGGGTGGTTGTTTTTATCCCTCATTGAACTGTGGAATCTCCTCAGTTGGGTTTTATTTTTTGTCTCACAATTTCCTCATCTGGGTTGGTTCTATCTTCCCCGAACCAACCTTTAACTCGTTGAATTCATGAAAGGTTTTTGTTTTGTTTTCTCTCTTTGGCATTCTGTCAAACTAGGGATAATGTTGGGGCTGGGCTAGGACACTGGGTAGAGATAGAGAGGATAGAGAGAGAGCAAAAACACTGTTTCTGCCTTAGGTGAATTGGGATAAATCTGGCACATGTTTCTGCCTTTGAAGTGTTAGATGAAATGCAAGCTATATAGGGATCAGTGTTCATGGTCCTAGGTTGGGTTTGGATATCTGACATGAAGAGCTAAGCAGCTATGTTTGATCAACGTCTTGTACATATTAAATGGCTTTCATGTTAAAGATATGAAGAAATTGTCAAAATCTTGTTTGTTTTTTCTTTTATTAGTGACTCACAGTCAAGTTAATTACTTGATGAAGATATTTATTTGTTAACATCTGATCTTTGTATAAGGAATTAAGGATCTTGAATTCTGCTATAATTACCTAACAAGTGTCAAAGTTTGTGCGAGAAGCACTCATATCATGCATCTCTTAGGAGATTTAGTTTTTATACAACAGAGTGACAGAGATGGAGAAGAGTGTGACTGGATGAAACTATGGTATCATACTCATTATGATGAAAGAAAGGTCAATGGAAAACTACCGAATGCAAAGAAAAATGGGTGAATATATAGTTCATTTACAAATATTTCTTAAATAAGATTGTGTATGTAATTAATTTTTTGTTTGTCAGAAATTATGTGTCACGAATTGACATATTTAATAGAACAAGGTCATCCGATGATAGTGGATGAAGTGTGCGACAAAGTCTTGGGCACTAGATCAGATTTCGTTATTGGCATAAGAATTGGGCATCGACCACAAGGGAAGACTTCGGTAAGAAAGATACTTCGAGACGAATTAGAGGAGTCGAGGAAGGTTAATCAGGGGTTATAGTCTCAAGTCGATGAATTGAATAAAAAAGTTGAAGAAATACAGGATCGACTAACTACCGAAGTCGAACAATAAAAAAAGGTCTTGAAACTTTTATGTGCTACACATAATATTCGTTTAGATTAGATATGTACTCATATTAATATATTAAACACTTATGATTTATTGTTTATATTAATTATTGTATTATGACATGTTTGGAGATTGCAATTAAATAATATATTGTCTGCACGTATTAAATTCTTGTTATACATGATTTGTTAAATAGTTATTAAATAAATAAAATTCATAAATAATATTGAATAGTTATTAAATAAATAAGAGTTAAAAAATGTTTTATTTAAAAATAAATAATAAATTAG
>JANKYE010711115.1:0-10328 GCA_032467995.1 Erythroxylum dillonii | reverse complement strand
TGAAAATGGTTTATGAATGATTCGGAAAAATTGAGAAATTTTGAGAACTAAGCATTTAATGATTTTTTAGCTGTGACGAGTTTGTAAAATGACAAAAGTTTTGAAAAGATGATTTTTGCATAATTTTCAATTTATAAATATGTTATCCACGAGCCATCAGCTCACCCCCCTTTCATCCCCATCTTCAGGTTTTCGAGTAGGAGATCGGATGGAAGAAGGTCAAGACATTAGTTCGACTTTTGCATATTTTTGTATTTTGTGAAATTTTGGATTTTGGCTTTGGTATTGTTTATGGCTTAGAAAGCCATTAAATTTTGTTGTGTATTCTTTTCGGAATGTAAATATTTTCTGAATTCGAGTATAGACTTGAGATATAAGTTTGTATATGATTATGGAATTGGATTATGTAAGTAAATTATGGTTAGTATATATGAATGTGAATGTGATTAAGATATGAATGTGATTATAATATGGGTACCGAACGGGAGGTCCGAGGATACTGATTCGTGAATGAGATTAATGAAGTGTTTTAGGTATAGGATTGTGTTTGTATATGATAGGATTTCGGACAGGAGGTCCGAGGAATTGCGTGTTTTGGTTTGGATTATTAGAAGTGTGTTTAAAAAACCCTTTGCAAATTTTTGGGTTGTATAAAATACGACCGTTATGCTGCCGAAATTCTTTTATGGCAAAGAAAGAATAAGAATAAGAATAAGAATAAGTTTGGTTAAAGATGAGATTGAGTTTAAGACAAATTTTATGAATTGAGTATTATTTGAGGATGAAATTTCCAGTAGGAAAATTGTATGGATTTGTTTGTTTTGAATAAGATTGAATAAAGAGAAAAGAATTGAATAATATGAAACAAAAAAGTTATACCGGATTTCGGATAGTTTTAGTCTTAAGGTTTCCAACGCGACGCTTTTCTAAAATTTTTTGTTACCGGATGTCGAACATGTGTTTCGGTTCGATTGAACCGTTTGTTTGCTTTGTCTTTTCTTTGCTTCCGGTTCGTTTCGCTTCGAAATCTGTTCCTTCGATTTTCTCTTCCGCTTTATGATTTCCGATCTGTTCGTTTGGTTCGCTTTTCGTTTTTCTATTTTCCGCTTTTCCGGTTGGGGTCCAGTTCCGAGATCGAATCCTAACATTAAAATTCTTAGTTTAGGACAAGCTAAAGACCACTTCAGTTTCTGGTTGTGATAGTTACAAAATGACAGTTATAGAATGGCTATGTCAGTTTGTTAATTATGTTAATTGTAAGTTGTTTAACCTATTCTGAATGTTCGCAAGGGTCATATTGCTCCAAACATTTGCCAATCTGGAATTAGGATAGGTTTAGCATAAAGGACATGATGGTTGGTGAAAAAATTGCTAAAACTTATCCAAAATTGTTGCTTATATATCTATGTGCTTGTAGGCTGAAAAATGTGTATGTTTTGTCTCTTTCTAGACCTCATGAGACATCAATAAACATTTGTTACACATATATGATCTGATTCTTTATTAATTACTGCCCATAAATGCCATAAAACCAAATGCACAGAACTTGTTCAATGAAATATCTCAAACAGTACTGTGAAACTTCTATATACTCTTTTGTCCAGATTTAATTGTTTAATTATTTGGGAGTAGGTATTCATGTGTTTCTAACCTGTCAAATAGAAATAGCTAAGCCCATAAAGTGTGGAAATCAAAGGACTTAATACCCGTTTGATGAAATGCTTCAAACTAGAAGGTGTTTGACAATTGATTAAGATAAATGCATGTTAGGTTTTCGCTGCTATGTTGTTATCTTTAATCACAAGAAACTGATAAGGTTTTGTAAACTTTGCAGAAATGTAAATACAGAAAAGTAAAGAGACTTGATTTTTACTTGGTTCGATAGTGAAACACTATTGACGTCCAAGGTTCTCACTTATTAGTAGTGGAATGATTCACTAATGAAGAAAGAATTGAAGAACAAAATATAGAGATTGAGCGTTCTTTAGAACACCTGCACCATGAGTCCCTCAAACTCACCAGTACCCAAAAATGGTACTCTAGCACTCTCTGATTTTTCTTCTCACTATTTTTCACTCTTAAAGACTGAATACAAGAAAATTAAAGCTATGAAATTCTGTGAATATGATCGCTTTATGTCTGATGTTTCTGTCTTCTTTTATAGCTGTTGGAGAAGAAGATGGTCTTCGGATGAGGTAGGTCGAGTCAGCTCTCCCTATATGCCTTTCACGTGATTCATTAAAAGTATCCTTCTATACTGTGCATTTTGTATCTGCCTATTTAATTTGCTTTAGAGTCTTCTGCTACTTGTGTGTTTTTGTCTTCTAGCATGTAATAAGACTGTGCCTCTTTAGTGTAGCTTCTGATGCATTAAACGATCGTATTTTGGCTTATATAAAACGACACTGCTTAGAACTATTTGCTTCTGATTGAATGAATCACGTGGGAGTGACTTAAGTCACTTAGGCTTTTGACTTCAAGTGTAAGAAGCTTTAAGAATATTACTCCACCTTCTCTCTTCGACATCTCCTTTAGTTACCTTTACATACTTCTTTTTTCTTTGATTCATTTGTTTGTTTTGTGTGTAGATTATTGGAGAATGATGTGATTTTTATCACGTCTTTCCCTCCTTCATCGATGATCTATACTCAGATCCCTAATCTGAGTGATTTAAAAAACTCAAAAAACCCTTGTTTTCCTAAATTTGTGAGATCTGATGAAATTGACTTCGATTTCATGTGGCTTTCCCTCCTACTTCACCAATCTTCAGCTCAGCGCAAAAAAACCCGAGAGTATTTAGAAATACCTGAAACCCTAGTTTTTTGCCACTTCTGTGAGATTGGTCAGATCTGCCTTCGGAGTCAAGGGGCTTCTGAAATCTATAAGTAATCCCTGCAAAATATGAACTTCTTTTGTGTTAGTATTTTAGTTCCAAAATCCGCAGGGTTTAACTCACCTTTGATCTTTTCCAGGTTAATGTAGTCTTGAGCTATCTTATCCCTCACAAAATGAAGTCTGATGTCAACGTGCTTGGACCTCTCATACAAGATGGGGTCTTTGCTCAGGTACAATGCGCTTTGACTATTTGTGAATATTACTGCTGTAGCTAGGTTAGCTTTAATTTCTTATAGGATGCCTAATAGCCATGTTAATTCCTTTACCCCTTCTGTGATTGCATAAAATTTTGCTTCTGTAGTTAAGAGTGATACAACTGATTGTTGTTGTACCTTCCAACTTATTGTGTTTCCTGCTAGTGTAAAAAAGTATGCAGACATTGATTTCTTTGTGTCCCTATTTGTTGCATAGTCTGCGTCTACATATCCATGTAGGCTTAGATTGTTATTATTAGCTAGCTTAGACTTAGTGAAACACAGTCCATAGTTTAAGGTTCCAGCAAGGTATCTGAAGACATTCTCCAATCCTTGCCAATGCTCAAGGTCAGGATTAGACATGAACTTGCTTAAAATGCTAATAGCATAAGCAAGATCAGTTCTGGTACAAAGCATCATATACATGATGCTACTAACTCCAACATCATAGGGGTATTTTAGCATAGCTTTCCTTTCTTCTTCAGATTGGAGGCACTTTTCAGTAACCATCTGAAGATGTCGACTTATGGGAATAGAAGTAGGTTTTGCCAATTCCATATTGAACTGACATAAAACCTTTCGGATGTAGCTTTTCTGATTCAGCCATAGTTTCCCTTCCCTCCTATTCCTTATAATTTGCATCCCGAGCAACTTCTGAGTCTCTCCTAGGTCTTTCATTTTAAAGTGCTTGCTCATATTGGTTTTTACCTCAATTATTCTACCTAGCTCCTTTCCAGCAATAATCAAATCATCCACATAGACTAGCATGAAGATGGCTTCTATCCCTCCTAAGTCCTTGTAATATAAGCAGTAATTATAGGCACTTTTAACAAAATTCATCTAACTAGTAGGCACTTCTAAAGTAATTATAGGCACTTCTAAAGTAGGCAGACATGCGTAGATTTCTTATTTTTCATGTAGATAGTCTCCCCTAGCTTTCCATATAAGAAGGCTGTCTTGACATCTATTTGATGGATTTCCCAGTCATAGACAATCGCTAGCACTAGAATAAGTCTGATTGTCTTAAATTTTACTACGGGTGAGAATATTTCTTTATAGTCAACCCCCACTTTCTGCCTATACCCCTTAGCTACAAGTCTTGCCTTGTAGATTCTTGGTTCAGATTCTGTTATTCCTTCTTTCAACTTGAATAACCATCTGTTTTCTATCAACTTAACTTTAGGAGGTCTCGGTACCAAAATCCATGTCTTATTCTTCATTAGGGAAGAATACTCCTTTTCATAAGATTCCTTCCACTGTTTAGCATCAATTCTAGCCTAGTTTCTTCAAAAGTTTCAGGAGCCTTGTATTCAATACCTTCAGCCACAAGGCAAGCATATTCAACCAAATTTGTATCAAAGTACCTCCTATTAGGAATTATTTAGGAATTATTTGTCTTGGTTGTCTATCCCTTGTCAGTTGATAGCCTTGTATGCTTCCTTGTTCATCAGCTGAAGTTGTTTTAGGGGTTTCTTCTTTACTTACAGCTTCAGCCACCTCTGTCCTTAGTTCATGATGTGTTGAGCCTTGCATAGGCTTCACATCAGTGGGCTGTGGACCACCTTCTTTAGTTTTTGGTGGCACATAAAAATGGACTGATTGATTTGAAGTCCCTAAATGCTCCTGAATTTCACTTTAGAGGTTAGAATTTTGTGAATTCTTGTTCAGCAGAGGGAATTCATCTCCCTTGACGACATCTCTGCTTATGATTGTTTTGTAGGCTCCCTTTTGGAGCAGTAAGAGTTTATAACTCTTTACACCTTCTAGATATCCTAGGAACACCCTCTTGACTGTTTTAGGTTCTAATTTTCCCTTTTTCTGATGTATATAAGCTGTACATCCGAAAGTCCTAAGGTGTGTGAGTTTCGGCTTCTTACCACTCCAAATTTTCTTAGGAGCCTTGTAATCATTAGCTGAGGTTGGAAGCCTATTGATTAAATAGGTTGTTGTACTAATTGTTTCCCTATAGGGAATGAGAGCAACTCGAAGAGAGAATCATGCACCTAGTCTTTTCTAGGAGGGTTCTATTCAATCTTTCAGCTACTCCATTCTGCTGTGGAGTAGCTCTAGCTGTCTTATGCATTAGGATTCCATTTTTACTCCAGTATTCCTCAAATTCTTTGTTGCAATACTCCATCTCATTATCAATCCTTAGACATTTCAATTTCCTCCCAGTTTGGTTTTCCATAAGAGTATGTCACCTTATGAAAATCTCCAAAGCTTTATCCTTTCTCTTCATAAGGTAAACCCAACATTTCTTGGATTTATCATCAATTATGAACATGAAATACAAATTTCCTCTTACTATGGGGGACTTGAGCTGGCCCCTATAGATTACTGTGAGCATACTCCATGATCTCTGTGCCTCTCTTAGCTCCCCTTTGAAATGCTAACCTATGGTGTTTTCTTAGCATATAGGATTCACAAAATTCTAACTTCTGAAGGTTTTCTTCGGGTATGAGACTTTGCCTAGAGAGATGGAGCAAGCTTTTATTTCCTACATGACCCAACCTTGCATGTCATTGCTTGGTTGGTTCAAGGTTTCTACTTTCTGAAATCTGATTAATTTCAGTTGAGCCTATAACATAATATAGACCACCCCTCTCCACTCCTCTAATGATGACTTTCCCATTTTTTTTCCATCAAACATGATGATGGAAATACTTCCTATGCCTTCTATCCTTTGCTGCCCAGAATCTGCCATTTTAACTTTGATAGTGACTAGTTCAAATGTTATGAATCAATCCCTATGAGGAGTGGCATGCATAGTGCACTCTGAATCAAATATCCATTCTTTACTAAACTCCACTTTCAGTTGCCTTATCCCTCTTCTTTTTTCTACAATCCCTTACAAAGTGTCCCACCTTATCATAGTAAAAACATTTCTTCCCTTTGCCTTTTTTCTTCTTTTCATTTTCACCTTCCTTAGAGTGTTTTTCTTTCTCACTTCCCTTCTTCCACTTTCCATTCTTGCTATTTTTATTATGAGATTTCTTCTTATAGTTATTCTCTACAAATATCACTTCAGCCTATTTCTTAAAAGATTCACTTCAACTATTTCTTCCATTAGAGAATCTAAAACCCTCTTTATAGTAAGTGATTATCCACTAGTATGCTTAATTATCTTCTTGAATGCATTAAATTAAGAAGGTAATGCCTTTAGGATTACTACAGCTTGATGTTCCTCACTTATTTTCTCATCTGTAGCCTCTAAATCTTGAGCTAGCTTAAAGAAATAATCTAGATTATCATCCAAAGAGGCTGAAGTGTTCATCTTGTAGTTTGCAAGATTGTGAAGGAGTGTCATCTTGTTAGGAAGACACTTCTTGGCATACAATTCATCAAGTTTCAACCAAAGCTTCTGTGCAGTGTTACAATTATGCACTTTTCTTATCACTATTGGTGACAAGTGAAGCATTAATTTTCAATGTGCAAGTCTGTGCATGTTTAGCTCCTTTATAGGATCAGTCTTTAGGTCATACTGATCATCTATAGTACTATAGTAGTCATATGACTCAAGAAGTGCTTGCATATGGAGTTTCTAGATGTTAAAGTCTTCTTTACAAGAAAATATATCCATTTCCTTGCCTACCATACTTGCTGTAATGTAAAGAATCTAAAGATTTTCACTTATTGACTTTCTTGATGCTTGAAGAGTCCAAGAGATGCCCAGGAACTCTTGAAGGCTCTGATACCACTTTATGTTAGGTTTTCGCTACTATATTGTTATCTTTAATCACAAGAAACTGATAAGGCTTTGTAAACTTTGCAGAAATATAAATGTAGAAAAGTAAAGAGACATGATTTTTACTTGGTTCGATAGTGAAACACTATCTACATCCAAAGTTCTCACTTGTTACCGGTGGAATGATTCACTATTGAAGAAAGAATTAAAGAACAAAATATAGAGAGTGAGTGTTCTTTAGAACACCTGCACCACGAGTTCCTCAAACTCACTAGTACCTAAAAATGGTACTCTAGCACTCTCTGACTTTTCTTCTCACTATTTTTCACTCTTAAAGATTGAATACAAGAAAATTGAAGCTATAAAATTCTATGAATATGATTGCTTTATGTCTGATGTTTCTGTCTTCTTTTATAGCTGTAGGAGAAGAAGATGGTCTTCGGATTATAGAGAATAAGACGAAGATGAAAAAGGAAGCTCACTTTATTAATCTTGTGTGTAGAGAATATATACACAGATGAGTGAAAATGATTGGAAAGAGAGAGATTGTACAACAGAGATATTTACAGGTATAACAAATAGTATGCTCCTACAGGTACTTATTACACAAATGATGAAGTGCATGTGATTGGTACAGTGGATGAAATATTCCCTTATCATGCCCCCTCTAGATGGAGGTGGAACAACTCTGATCTTGGTGGATAGTGATTGATGCCGAGGACTATTAAGGAGTTTGGTGGTGAGGTCCGCGAGCTGCATGTTGGATGGAATATGAGAGACACAAAGGGCACCAAAGGCAACAAGCTCTCGTACGAAATGATAGTCCATAGAAAGATGTTTTATACGAGAATGAAAAATAGGGCTATAACACAAATATGTAGAACCAATGTTGTTGGACAGAATGTGAGGAGAAGGTGAGAGGTTGAAGCCAAGTTTTGTGAGGATTTGTTGAAGCCATAGAACTTCAGTAGCAATGGAGGCAATGATGCGGTATTCAGCTTCAGTGGATGATTTTGCCACAGACCGTTGCTTCCAAGGGCATTGGTGGATTGACGATCAGTAGAGTCAACTGCCTAATCTGCGTCACACAAGGAAGTGAACGTGAGAGAAGAAATGGTTGTGAGAATAATACCATGTTGAATTATGGATTTTAAATATCGTAGGTTGCGCTTGAGAGCTTGAAGATGATCATGAGTGGGAGACTGCATACGTTGAGCCAAACAATTAACAGAGAACGAGATGTCTGGTCGTGTGAGAGCAAAATATTGGAGGCTAACAATCATGCTCCAATAGGTTGGGCCATCAGCTGGGAAGGAAGAGCTATCAAATTTAGTGGACAGTGACATTGGGGTGGAGGTAGGCTTGGCACCAGTCATCGAGAATTTATCCAAGATATCTCGGATGTAATCACATTAGGAGAGAAAGAGACCCTATTTGCATGGAAGCAGCTCCAACTCGAGAAAATATTTAGGTGCGCTGAGGTCTTTGAGAGAAAATGCTTGAGACAAGGCCGACGTAAATTTGTCAAGAAAGGTGGGACAATTCCTAGTTAAAAGGAGATCATCAACATAAACTAAGAAATAGGCTAGATTCCCACCATGATTATATATAAATAAGAAAAGATTCGTGAGGGAATTAACAAAGCCAAAGGAAAGGAGAAAGGTGCGAAGAGAGTGATACCATGCACGTGGGGCTTGTTTAAGCCCATAGAGGGGCTTATTGAATTTACAGATGTAGTGAGGGAAGTTGGATGGAGAAAATCATGAGGTTGTCGCATGTAGACCTCGTCAGAGAGGGAACCATGCAAGAAGGCATTGTTAACGTCCATTTGCCGAAGATGCCAACCAATTGAGAGGGCAATGGTGAGAACCAATTTGATGGTCTGAGGTTTAATTACAGGACTGTAAGTCTCACGGTAGTCAATGCTGGGATGTTGATGGAAGCCCTTGGCCACCAGACAGGCCTTGTACCTGGCAATAGAGTCATTAGGGTGTCTCTCAATACAAAAATCCATTTGTTACTGATATTTTTGAGATGGGGTTGAGGAGGGACAAGGTCCCAAGTGCCATTCGAAAGAAGGGCATTGATCTCGTCGGACATGGTTTGTTTCCAGTGAGGGACTTTGGAAGCTTGGGAGACACATATGGGTTCAATGTCACTGGGCAGTGGATATTGTTCAGTGGAGAACGTGGTTTTTGATACCAGCTTTTACACGGGTGATCATTGGGTGAGTACCAAGAAGGTTCGTTGGAGGTTGCTCCTAGTGATGGACATCCAGACGTGGTGACGAAGCCTAAGAACCGGGAGACACTGCAGTGGGAGAGGGGTCGGACGAAGGAAATGAGGTTGATGGGGAGGAACAATAGGATGGGTTGAATAAGAGTAGAAGTAGGTGAAGAGGTAACATCGGGAGTAATAATGGTGTGAGGCTGGAAGAGAATAGGAGGAGGAGAATGGTGTGAAGGAGAGGTGTTTTCATCTAGATTGGGCACAGAGTTGAGAAAAGGATATTGGTCTTCAACAAACGTAACGTGGCGAGAGGAAATAAGTTTGTGACGATGGAGATCATAGCACAAATATGCACTTTGTGAAGTGGAATATCCTAATAAGACACGTGGGGAGGATTGAGGAGCAAGTTTGTGAGGTGAGTAAGGTTTAAGCCACGGGAAACAGAGACAACCAAAAGCACGCAATTTGTGGTAGTTGGGATACTAATGAAATAAAACAACAAAGGGGGATGAGTTGTTTAGGGTGGGGGTGAGCATGCGATTAATGAGATAAGCAGTAGTTTGAAGAGCAAATGACCAGAATCGGAAGGGAACACGGGTATAATGAAGAAGACAACGTGCTATCTCAACAAGGTGAAGGTGTTTACGTTTAGCGATGCCATTATGTTTAGGTGTGTGGGGGGGTGTAGTGAGATGAGCAATCCCATGGGTAGACAAGAATGGACGAAGTTTGAGAAATTCACCACCATTATCAGTAAAGAGTTTGTATAGTTGTGTTAAAGGTATTTTCAACCATAGCTTTAAACTTAGGGAAAATAGTGAAAACATCTGATTTATTTTTGATGGGATAAAGCCAAATATATCGAGAGTAATGATCAACAAATATAACGTAATAACGAAAATTGTCAATAGAAGGAAAGGGAGTAGGTCCCCATACATTAACATATAAAAGTTGTAAAAGACGTTTACTGCTAAGACTGGACTAGAAAAATGGTAGTTTGTGACTTTTATTCTGAAGACAGGTAGTGCAGGAGGGGGAGGTGATGTAAGAAGAGGACAGGTGATGAACAGAGAGAACTTGTTGAAGAGTGTGAAAACCAGGATGCCCAAGACGGTGATGCCAACATGTAGGAGAGGGGGTGGAGTTCACAGCAAAGGCACGGGGTGGAAAGGAGTAGAGTTTGTAAACATGGTTGCCATTTGGTCTTTGAAGCAGTGTCGTTGTTGAGTCCCGTTTCCGGAACCTAATCACTTATCAGAAATGAATCATACCTTTTTCTTGCTTTGATACCACCTATGTTGGGTCTCGTTTCCGAAACCCAACCT
>JANKYE010711025.1:0-10334 GCA_032467995.1 Erythroxylum dillonii | reverse complement strand
AAACTGTAACTGAAGAAGATAAAGTTACATGTAAATACACTTGCTTTCCAGGGCACTATATTTACATAACTCCAACACACAGAAGATGCCCAAAACACAGAAGAAGCACAATACACAAAACAAGCACAAAACACAGAAGAAACGTCAAACACAAAAGAAGTAGAAAACATAGAAGAAGTGAAAAAACTCATAAGTAGGGCAAAAGAAATCAGATTCGCAAAACAGTAGAAAAAGTACAAAACACACAAGATGCGCAAAACATAGAAGAAGCGCAAAACACAAAAGATGCGAAAAACACAAAAGAAGCGAAAAACACAGAAGATACGTAAAACACAAAAGATACGTAAAACACAGAAGAAGCAAAAAACACAGAAGATGCGCAAAACACTGAAGATGCGCAAAACATAGAAGAAGCGCAAAATAAAGAAGATGCGCAAAACAAAGAAGAAGAGCAGAACATAGAAGAAATGGAGAAAAACCGAAGAAGCACAAAACACAGACGAAGCGCAAAACAACGAACAAGCGCACAACACAGAATAAACGCAAAAAACAAATGAAGTGGAGAAATATAGCAAAAGCAGAAAACACAGAATATGCGCAAAACACAAAAGATGCCCAAGACACAGAAGAAGTGGAGAAACACAAAAGTGCAAAACACAGAGGAAGCGCAAAACACAGAAGATGCGCCAAACACAAAACAAGCTCAAAACACAAAAAAGGGCACAACACAGAATAAGTGAAAGCACAAAAGAAGCAAGAACCACAGAAGAATTGGAGAAACCCAGAAGAAGCGAAAAGCACGAAAGATGCACAAAACACAGAAGAAGTAGAGAAACACCGAAGAAGCGTAAAACATAAAAGAAGCTTAATACACAGAAGAAGCGCAAAACATAGAAGAAACGCAAAACACAGAAGAAGTGGAAAACACAGAAGAAGTGAAAAAACACATAAGAAGGGCAATAGACTGAAGATTTGCAAAACACAGAAGATGCGCAAAACACAAAAGAAGCGCAAAACACAGAAGAAGGGGGAAGCACAGAAGATGCGCAAAACACAGAAAAAACAGAAAACACAGAAGATGCGCAAAACATAGAAGAAACGCAAAAGATAGAAGATGCGCAAAGCACAGGAGATGCGCAAAACACAGTAGAAGCGCAAAACACAGAGAATTTACGTAAAAAAACAAAAGAAGCGCAAAACACAGAAGAAGCACAAAACACGGAAGAAGCGCAAAATACAGAAGAAGTGGAGAAACACCGAAGAAGCGCAAAACATAAAAGAACTGGGGAAACACTGAAGAAGCACAAAACACAGAAGATGCGCAAAACACAAAAGATGCGCAAAACATAGAAGAAGTGGAGAAACACTGAAGAAGCACAAAACACAGAAAATGCGCAAAGCATAGAAGATACGCAAAACACTGAAGAAGCGTAAAAAATAGAAGAAGTGGAGAAACACAGAAGAAGCGTAAAACACAAAAGATGTGTAAAACAAAGAAGAAGTGGAAAAACACCGAAGAAGTGCAAAACACAGATGAAGGTCAAAACACAAAAGAAGCAGAAAACATAAAAAAAAGTGGAGAAACAATGAAGATGCGCTAAACACAGAACAAACAGAAAACACAGAAGAAGCGCAAAACAGAGAAGATTTGAAAAACACAGAAGAAGCGCAAAATACAGAAGATGCGCAAAACACAGAAAATGGGAAAAACACAGAAGAAGCGCAAAACACAGAAGAAGTGCACAACACAGAAGAAGCGCAAAGCATAGAAGAATCGAGAAACTCAGAAGAAGCGCAAAGCATAAAAGAACCGCAAAACACAGAAGAAGTGCAAAATACAGAAGATGAGTAAAACACAGAAGAAGTGGAGAAACACCGAAGAAGCGCAAAACACAAAAGAAACGCCAAACACAGAATAACGGGAAAACATAGAAGAAGTAAAAAACTCAGTAGTAGGGCAAAAGATAGAAGATTTGCAAAACAGTAGAAGAAGCACAAAACACAGAAGAAACGCAAAACACATAAGATTCGGAAAACACAAAAGATGCGCAAAACACAGAAAAAGCGCAAACACAGAAGAAGTGGAAAACACTGAAGATGTGCAAAACACATAAGAAACAGAAAATACAGAAGAAGCGCTAAACACAGAAGATGCGCAAAACACAGAAGAAGTGCGAAACAAAGAAGATACGCAAAACACAGAAGAAGTGGAGAAACACAGAAGAAGCACAAAACACAGAAGAAACGCAAAACAAAGAATAAGCGCACAACACAGAATAAGTGCAAAAAATAGGAGAAGTGGAGAAACACAGAAGAAGCACAAAACACAGAACAGGCGCAACACACAAAAGATGCACAAAACACAAAAGAAGTGGAAAACACAGAAGATGCGCAAAACACAAAAGGTGTGCAAAACACAGAAGATGCGCAAAACACAAAACAAGCGCAAAACATAAAAGAAGTGCACAACACAGAAGAAGTGAAAGCAAAGAAGATGCGAGAAACACAGAATAATTGCAAAGCATGAAAGAAGCTCAAAACACAAAAGAAACATAATACATAGAAGAAGCGCAAAACATAGAAGAAACACAAAACACAAAAGAAGTGGAAAACGCAGAAGAAGTGAAAAAACACATAAGAAGGGCAATAGACTGAAGATTTGCAAAACACAAAAGATGCGAAAATCACAGAAAATGTGGAAAGCACAGAAGATGCGCAGAACACAAAAGATGAGCAAAACACAGGACATGCGCAAAACACATAAGAAGCGCAACACTCACAGAAGCTACGCAAAAAACAAAAGAAGCGCAAAACACAGAATATGCGCAAAACCCAGTAGATGCGCAAACCACAAAACATGCGCAAAACACGGAAGAAGCACAAAATACAGAAGAAGTGGAGAAACACCAAAGAAGCGCAAAACATAGAAGATGCGCAAAACACAGAAAAGTGGAAAACACAGAAGAAGGGCAAAAGACAAAAGATTAGCAAAACTCAGAAGAAGTGCAAAACACTAAAGAAGCGCAAAACACAGAAGATGTGAAAAACATAGAAGGACCGAAAAACACAAAAGAAGTGAAGAAACATCGAAGAAGCACAAAAATACAGAAAGTGCGCAAAAAACAGAAGAAGCCCAAAATACAAAAGAAGATCAAAACACAGAAGAAGCCCAAAACACAGAAGGAGGTCAAAACACAAAAGAAGCAGAAAAAACAGAAAAAGTAGAGAAACAAAGAAGATTTGCAAAACACAGAAGAAGCAAAAAACACAGAAAAAGTGCAAAACACAGAACATTTGCAAAACACAAAAGATGCGCAAAACATACAAGAAGTGCACAACACAGAAGAAGCGCAAAGCATAGAACATTCGAGAAACACAGAAGAAGCGTAAAACACGGAAGAATCGTAAAATACAGAAGATATGTAAAACACAGAAGAAATGGAGAAACACCGAAGGAGCGTAAAACACAGAAGAAGCGCAAAATACATAAGACGCTCAAAACACAGAAGAAGCGTAAAATACAGAAGAAATGCCAAACACAGAAGAAGTGGAAAACATAAAAGAAACGAAAACACTCAGAAGTAGGGCAAAAGACAGAAGATTCGCAAAACAGTAGAAGAAGCCCAAAACACAAAAGACGCGCAAAACACAGAAAAAGCTCAAAACATAAAAGATGCGCAAAACACAGAAGAAGCTCAAAACACAGAAGATGCGCAAAACACAGAAGAAGTAGAAAACACAGAAAAAGCGCTAAACACAGAAGAAGCGCAAAACAAAGCAGACACTCAAAACACAAAGAAGAGCAAAACACAGAAGAAGTGGAGAAACATAGATGAAGAACAAAACACAGAAGAAGCGCACAAAACAGAATAAGCGCAAAAAATAGAAGAAGTGGAGAAACACAGAAGAAGTACAAAACACAGATGATTCGTAAAACACAAAAGACGCACAAAACACAGAAGAAGTGTAGAAACACCGAAGAAGTTCAAAACATAGAGGAAGCTCAAAACACAAAAGAAACAGAAAAAGTGGAGAAGATGCTCAAAACAAAAATCAAGCGCAAAACACAAAAGAAGTGGACAACATAGAAGAAGCGAAAGCACAAAAGAAGCGAGAAACATAGAAGAAGTGGAGAAACACAGAAGAAGTGTAAAGCACGAAAGAAGCGCAAAACACAGAAGATGTGTAAAACACAGAAGAAGTGGAGAAACACCAAAGAAGCGCAAAAACAAAAGACGAGCAAAACACAGAAGATGCACAAAACACAGAAGAAGTGGAAAGCACAGAAGATGCACAAAACACAGAAGAAGCAGAAAACACAGAAGATACGCAAAACACACAGAAGTTGCACAAAGAACAAAAGAAGCTCAAAACACGGAAGAAGCGTAAAATACAGAAGAAGTGGAGAAACACCGAAGAAGCGCAAAACATAGAAGATGTGCAAAACACAGAAGAAGCGCAAAATACAGAAGAAGAGAAGAAACACAGAAGAAGGGCAAAAGACAGAAGATTCGTAATAACACAGAAGAAACGCAAAACCCAAAAGATGCGCAAAACATAGATGAAGCGCAAACCACTAAAGAAGCGCAAAACACAGAATATGCGAAAAACACAAAAGAGGCAAAAAATACAGAAGAAGCATAAAACACAGAAGAAGTGGAGAAACACCAAAGAAGCACAAAACACAGAAGAAGCGCAAAACACAGAAGAAGCGCAAAACTCAAAAGAAGTGCACAACACAGAAGAAGTGAAAGCACAGAAGAGGCGCAAAACACAGAAGAAGCGCAAAACACAGAAGAAGTGGAAAACACAGAAGAAAAGAAGAAACACAGAAGAAGGGAAAAAGTCAGAAGATTCGCAAAACACAGAAGAAGCGCAAAACACAAAAGATGCGCAAAACATAGATGAAGCGCAAACCACTGAAGAAGCGTAAAACACAGATTATGGGAAAAAAAACAATGCAAAACACATAAGAAGCGCAAAACACAGAAGAAGCACAATACACAGAAGAATCGCAAAACACAGAATAAACGCCAAACATAAAAGAAGTGAAAAAACTCAAAAGTAGGGCAAAAGATAGAAGATTCGCAAAACCGTAGACGAAGCATAAAACACAAAAGATCCGCAAATTACAGAAGAAGTGGAAAACACAGAAGAAGCGCAAAGCACAGAAGATGCGCAAAACATAGAAGAAGCGCAAAACAAAGAAGATGCGCTAAACACAGAAGAAGAGCAAAACACAGAAGAAGTGGAGAAAAAACGAAGAAACATAAAACACAGAAGAAGTGCAAAACACAGAACAAGGTTAAAATACAGATGAAGTGGAGAAACACAGAAGAAGCACAAAGCACAGAAGATGCGCAAAACACAAAAGATGCACAAAACACAGAAGAAGTGGAGAAATATCGAAGAAGTGCAAAAAACAAAAGAAAATGAAACACAGAAAAAGTGGAGAAACACAGAAGATGCGCAAAACACAGAAAAAGCAGAAAACATAGAAGATGCACTTTACACAGAAGAAGCGCAAAACACCAAAGATGCGCAAATCGCAAAATAAGCACAAAACACAAAAGAAGTGCACAATACAGAAGAAGCGCAAAACACCAAAGATGCGAGAAACACAGAAGAAGCGCAAAGCACGAAAGAAGCGCAAAACACAGAAGATGCGCAAAACACAGAAGAAGTGGAGAAACACCGAAAAAGCGTAAAACATAGAAGAAGCGTAATACACAGAAGAAGTGCAAAATATAGAAGAAACGCAAAACACAGAAGAAGTGAAAAAACACATAAGAAGGGAAATATACCGAAGATTTGCAAAACACAGAAGAAGGGGAAAGCACAAAAGATGCGCAAAACATAGAAGAAGCAGAAAATACAGAAGATGCCCAAAACATAGAAGATGGGCAAAATACAAGAGATGCGCAAAACACAGAAGATACGCAAAACACAAGAGATGCGCAAAACACAGTAAAAGCGTAAAACACACAGAAGTTACGTAAAAAAAGAAGCGCAAAACACAGAATATGCACAAAACACAAAAGATGCACAAAACACAGCAGAAGTGCAAAACACGGAAGAAGCACCAAATACAGAAGAAGTGGAAAAACACCGAAGAAGCGCAAAATATAGAAGATACGCAAAACACAGAAGAAGCGCAATACACAGATGAAGCGCAATAAACAGAAGAATCACAAAACATAGAAGAAGTGGAAAACACAGAAGAAGATAAGAAACACAAAAGAAGGGCAAAAGACAGAAGATTTGCAAAACACAGAAGATGCGCAAAATATAGATGACGTGGAAAACACTGATGAAGCGCAAAACACAGAAGATGCAAAAAACACAGAAGAAGCCAAAAATACAGATGAAGCGCAAAACATAGAAGAAGTGGAGAAACACCGAAGAAGCAAAAAACACAGAAGATACGCAAAACATAGAAGAAGTGGAGAAACACAGAAGAAGCGCAAAACACAGAAAAAGCGCAAAACACAGAAGAATCGCAAAACATAGAAGAAGTGTAAAACACAGAAGAAGAGAAGAAACACAGAAGAAGGGCAAAAGACAGAAGATTCGCAAAACAAAGAAGAAATGCAAATTACAGAAGATGCGCAAAACATAGATGAAGTGCAAAACACTTATGAATCGCAAAACACAGAAGATGCGAAAAACACAGAAGAAACGAAAAATACAGAAGAAGTGCAAAACACAGAAGAAGGGGAGAAACACTGAAGAAACACAAAACATAGAAGAAGCACAAAACACAGAAGAAGTGGAGGAACATAGAAGAAGCATAAAACACAAAAGAAGCTCAAAACACAAATTATGCGCAAAACGCAGAGGAAGTGGAGAAACACCGAAGAACTGCAAAACACAGAAGAAGGCCAAAACACAAATGAAGCAGAAAACATAGAAAAAGTGGAGAAAAAAAGAAGATGTTTTAAACACAAAAGAAGCAGAAAACACAGAAGATTTGCAAAACAGTGAAGAAGAGCAAAACGCAGAAGAAGCGCAAAATACAGAAGATGGGCAAAACATAAAAGAAGCGCAAAATAAAGAAGAAACGCACATCACGAAAGAAGCGGAAAACACAGAAGAAGCGCAAAATACAGAAATAGTGGAGAAACACCGAAGAAGCGCAAAACATAGAAGATGAGCAAAGCACAAAGGAAGCGCAATACACAGAATAAGCGCAATACACAGAAAAAGCCCAAAACACAGAAGAAACACCAAACACAGAAGAAGTGGAAAACATAGAAGAAGTGAAAAAACTCAGAAATAAGGCAAAAGACAGAAGAAGTGGAGAAACAAAGAAGAAGCACGCAACACAAAATAAGCGCAAAAATCAGAAGAAGTGGAGAAACACAAAAGAAGCACAAAACACAGAAGATGTGCAAAATACAAAAGATGCACAAAACACAGACAAAGTGGAGAAACACCAAAGAAGTGCAAAACACAGAAAAAGCTCAAAACACAAAAGAAACAGAAAACATAGAGAAAGTAGAGAAACACCGAAGATGCGCAAAACACAGAAAAAGCAGAAAACACAGAAGAAGCGCAAAACACAAATGAAGCGCAAGACACAGAAGATGCGCAAAACACAAAACAAGCGCAAGACACAAATGAAGTGCACAACACAGATGAAGCGAAAGCACAGAAGAAGCGAGAAACACAGAAGAAGTGGAGAAACACAAAAGAAGCGCAAAGTAAGAAAGAACCGAAAAACATAGAAGATGCGCAAAACACAGAAGAAACGTAATATATAGAAGAAACGCAAAACATAGAAGAAACGCAAAACACAGAAAAAGTGAAAAACACAGAAGAAGTGAAAAACATATAAGAAGGGCAATAGACCGAAGATTTGCAAAACACAGAAGAAGTGGAAAACACAGAAGATGCGCAAAACACAGAAGCAACAGAAAACATAGAAGATGCACAAAACACAGAAGACACGCAAAATACAGAAGAAGCGTAAAACACAAGAGATGCGCAAAACACAGGAGATGCGAAAACATAGAAGATGCGTAAAACACAGGACATGCGCAAAACACAAAAGAAGCGCAAAAAACAAAAGAAGATGCGCAAAACACAGAAGCAACAGAAAACATAGAAGATGCACAAAACACAGAAGACACGCAAAATACAGAAGAAGCGTAAAACACAAGAGATGCGCAAAACACAGGAGATGCGAAAACATAGAAGATGCGTAAAACACAGGACATGCGCAAAACACAAAAGAAGCGCAAAAAACAAAAGAAGTGCGCAAACACAGAAGTTGCGCAAAACACAGAATATGCACAAAACACAGAAGATGTGTAAAACATGGACGAAGCGTAAAATATAGAAAAAGTGGAGAAACACCGAAGAAGCGCAAAACTAGAAGAAGCACCAAATACAGAAGATGCGCAAAACATGGAAGAAACACAAAACACAGAAGATGCGCAAAACACAGAAGAAGCACAAAACAAAGAAAATGAGCAAAACACAAAAGAAGACCAAAACACAGAAGAAGTGGAGAAAAACAGAAGAAGCACAAAACACAGAAGAAGCGCACAACACAGAATAAGAGCAAAAAATAGATGAAGTGGAGAAACACAGATGAAGCACAAAACACAGAAGATGCGCAAAACACAAAAGATGCACAATTCACAGAAGAACTGGAGAAACACCGAAGAAGTGCAAAACATAGAAGAAGCTCAAAACACAAAAGAAACATGAAACATAGAAAAAGTGAAGAAACACAGAAGATGTGCAAAGCACAGAAAACAGAAAACATAGAAGAAGCGCAAAACACAAAAGTTTCGCAAAACATAGAAGAAGCGCAAAACACAAAACAAGCGTAAAACACAAAAGAAGTGCACAACACAGAAGAAGCGAAAGCACAGAAGAAACGAGAAACATAGAAGAATTGGAGAAACAAAGAAGAAGCGCAAAGCACGAAAGAAGCGCAAAATACAGAAGAAGTGGAGAAACGCCGAAGAAACGTAAAACACAGAAGAAGCGTAATACACAGAAGAAGCGCAAAACATTGATGAAACGCAAATCACAAAAGAAGTGAAAAACACAGAAGA
The DNA here is from genome assembly GCA_032467995.1 of Erythroxylum dillonii. NCBI lineage: Eukaryota > Viridiplantae > Streptophyta > Magnoliopsida > Malpighiales > Erythroxylaceae > Erythroxylum > Erythroxylum dillonii. The sequence goes on along the minus strand of JANKYE010711025.1, from coordinate 1,266 downwards.
AGTGAAAAAACACATAAGTAGGGCAATAGACTGAAGATTTGTAAGACACAAAAGATGCGCAAAAAACAGAAGAAACGAAAAACACAGAAGATGCGCAAAACACAGAAGAAGCAGAAAACACAGAAGATGCGCAAAACATAGAAGATGCGCAAAACACAAGAGATGCGGAAAGCACAGAAGATGCGCAAAGCACAGTAGAAGCGCAAAACACACAGAAGTTACGTAAAAACAAAATGAAGCGCAAAACACAAAATATGCACAAAACACAAAAAAAGTGCAAAACACGGAAGAAGCGCAAAATACAGAAAAAGTGGAGAAACACCGAAGAAGCACAAAACATAGAAGATGCGCAAAACACAGAAGAAGCGCAATACACAGAAGAAGTGAAACACACAAAATGTTGGGACCCGATCTCGAAACCGGATCCTAACCGGAGAAACGACAAACGATGGAACGAAGAAAGTGTGGAAGCAAAACAAAAGCAAAATTGACGAATCGCTTCGGAGGGCAAAACAAATCGGATATCGAATTGTATAGTGAAAGAATCCGAAACAAAGAAATGGAACAGATCGCGAATCGGAACTATTCTAATCAAAACAAAGAAACGATTCAATTGAAGTGAAACAAATGTCCGACATCCGGTAACGAAAATTCTTGCGTGTCGCGTATTGCGTTGGAAACCCTAAAACTAATCCGAAATTTGGTGTAAATTTTTTTTCTCATAAATTTATTCCTTTTCATCTTTATTCAATCTTATTCAAAAACAAGACTAATCCATATTCAATTTCCCGATCAAAATTTCCATTTGGATAAATCATCCATTCGAATCTCAATTTTCTTTGCCTTAATATTCCATAATATCAAATTACTAGATTTCTCTTAATCATGCATATCTTAAACTCATCTTTAAAACTCTTATTCTAGTTTTCCTTTGCTATATAAACAATCACACATCTTATTCCCAAACAAGCCATACATAATTTAATGAAAATTCGCCAGCATAACGACTGCATTTACAGAAACCCAAAAATTTCTGCAAATAAAAAAACACAGACTTCTAAATTTCCCAAACAAACTCCAAATCATCGGACCTCTCATCCGGAAATCCAAACACAAACAATCGCAATTCTATACCTAACACTTCAATAATTCGTATTCATCAATATCATCGATCCCATAATCATACACAAACTTTGTACCTCAACTCAATACATAAATCCATAATTTACTTACATAATCCAATTCCATAATCATACATAAACTCAA